>JBBPCY010007822.1:0-15795 GCA_037974405.1 Brachyalestes nurse
CACATTTCAGAAAACACACCCACATTTCAGAAAACACACCCACATTTCAGAAAACACACCCACATTTCAGAAAACACCCACACATTTCAGAAAACAGGCACACACAGCTACAGCCTCGTTTTACTTCGAATGGCGCAAAATAATCAACCCCTACATGGGTAAAGGATGGTGAGTTACAGGGTTGCTAGGTTGCAGGGACGCTGGCGAGATTGACGCTGCTCTGTCTAACATGTTTTTATTTGGCATTTTTTAAAATTGTATGTTTTAATGTAAATATTCATCAGATCAATACATAGTATTGTATAGTCTATATACTTTACTATTATTTTCGCTATTTTTTTGTGGCAAACACCATCTCACTTTGCGAGTATGGCAAAGCAGACCGCCCGTAAATCCACCAGTGGTAAGGCGTTTAGGACGGCTCCGGCCACCGTGGCTCTGAGAGAGATCCGCCGTTACCAAAAATCCACGGAGCCGCTGATTTTAAGACCGACCTCCACTTCACATGGCCCTGCAGGAGGCAACCTGGTGGATCTGTTCGAGGACACAAACCTGTTCACCATCCACACCAAGAGAGTCACCATCATGCCTAAAAATATTCAACTGGCCTGCCGGATCTGTGAAGAATTACTTAAACTAACTGTGCTTAAGGTCCCCAATGTGGAATGCTTTCCCTGAACATCTGAGGAGAACACAATCCACTGTCTGCTTTAAAGAAAAAAGGACTTAAAACATTTCTTTGTAATATAATTTACTCTTAAAAATGATTCCTAATTTAATTTATCTATTCTTTAACTTTTATTTCTGGATAACTTCTTCAAAGTGACCTTGAGAGTCATGAAAGGCGCTTATAAATAAAATGTATTATTATTATTAAGTCAGAGTTCAGCCTGTCTACATGGGGATCCGCCATTTTCTGCACTCATGAATTACCTTTCTGGCTAGAGCGTTGGCACAGGGAGCCCTATAACTTTGTCCTATGAGCTTGGAGAGCATACATTTTTTTCCACTGTGACCAACTTCTTGATGGATGTGGCGAAGTAAAAGTTTGGAAACATGATGGTCCTTAGGTGGAATTGCAGGATGCTTTTGTTCAGTAGGCAAGGCCACATTTCGCAAGCAGCCACCTCATGGTGCCAGAGTCAAGGAAAGGTTCTATCCTGTAGATGGAGTTGTTCCTGCTTAAAGGAGAAGAATAAAGATAAGATAGAGAGCTGCAATTTGGCATGACACTGTTGGAGAGAGCAGGTGAGCTGGGCTGTACTGACCTCCCTTGGTAGGTAGGTGGTCTGAATATGCACCAATTTATAATCTGTCCAGAGTTGGGATGGCTGTGCAGCTGTGTGCCTCTTTGACATTAGAATACAGCAATTCCAGTGTCCTGTTTTCTCTGGTGAGGCAGTCTGCAAACTGTGTGAAGGTGCAGTGTCCTGTTCAGGGTGAGATGGTTGAAATTGCCAGAGATGACGATGAAATCCTCTGGATGTCTTGTATAAAGTGGATGACCCCAGGGTGGATGACATTATACGGCATCATTACACCGCATCATCACACGGCGGTGTCGCACAGCATCGTTACACTGGCCGATCATGTGTGAGAACTCTCTGGGCAGATAGTACAAACGTAGTCCCACAGTTCAATGTCCAGACTGCAGACACATTGCTTAATCACAATATGACCCGGGTGGCACCAACTGTCATCAACAAAGAGAGCAAGTCTCTTTCCTACTCTCGCACTGAGTTCTGTCCACTCTAACACACAAAAAGCCAGCAATGTCTATGGCAGAGTCAGTAATACACTCATGCAGCCATGTGAAGTACATCAAACTGCACTCACAAAATTCCCTGTTGTGTCTGACCCATGCCGTAAGCTCATCCGTCTTGTTGTCCAGTGATCTCACGTTGCCCATAACAACAGATTATCTGCTCCCCAGACTGTTTCCTATTCCTCACTGCTCTTTTCCCTCACATTTCTGCTCCTCCAAGGTCTTTCCCCTCCGTATCTCTGAGGGGATGTCCGAGAGAGGACTGTGCTGTGCTCCAGAGTATCCTGCCTCGGGGGGATCAGCTGATCGCAAGTAAACATAAATTGATCACAACATAAATTATAGACAAGCTTTATAATCCACTCCAATCTTGACCTGGTATGTGATCTTGCACTGGCCTAACCAGGGGACAGAGGGTGACCAGGCACAGATACTGTGTTTTCCACCGCACGTACTAGCTGGGAGGTGAACAACTTGAGTATTTGTGGTCTTATGGCATCTGGGTTCAGTGTCTTGGCAGGATAAAGTCTGCGTAGTTCTCTCCTTACTTGGTCCTTGGTGATGGTAATGGAGGGTTTATGGGTTTTGGAGTAGTCATTAGCAGGAGGAGAGGGTTTGGAAGCTCTAGCTGGTAAGATGGTGGGAGAAGGAGGAGAGAGGTAGGACAGAGAGCTGCAATTTTGCGTGACACTAATGGAGAGAGCAGGTGAGCTGGATGCAGTGAGGGTCGTGCTTGAGCTGGAGATGCTGGGAAGAGGCCTGCTGTCGAACGTGTTAAAACTCATTGAGGCAAAGGCATTTCCTCTGCTCACCAAACTGTTTCCCATTCCTCTCATCTCTTTCCCTCACACTTTTGCTCCTCCACAGTCTTTCCCCTCTGTATCTCTGAGGGGATGTCCGAGAGGACCACGATGTGCTCCAGAGCGTTAAATTAGCTGATCGCAGGTGTAAACATAAATTAAAGACAACCCTTATAATGCTACAGTCTCTTAAAAATCAGGATGTTCTTTAGTAGTAAATTACTGTAAATGATAATAGTAAAGGTAATAGATTAGATAGCTAGATAGATAGATTAACCATACGATTTAAAGACAGCTAGATATCTAGAAGGATGTAGCCGTGTCATGATTGACTTTCATATGCACAGTAAACTATATCCATGTCGGCTACGTTCCATTGTGACAGTTTACAGCATGCTCAAAGTCACTTTCCCTCACATGGTGAAGAGTTGCATATGATGCTGCTTAGAACAGCGGAGGTTGCTGCCTTGTGTGACTCCACAGACGGCCATGATTGATGGGTTGAATCGGGATGTCATGGGCCTATGACAAGCCCTGCATGAATTGCACATCTCGTCTCCCTCCTCACCGAGCAGGCAGCTGAGTGGGCAAACTCTGACATAGCTCACTCTTATCCAGAGTCTGTCCACCAACCGTGAACCGCTATGCAGTCAAGTTCTGAACCTTAGCAGTGTAAACCACATTGTGGAATTTGGTGCTCCGGACGTTTTTATACGAAGGGTTGACTGCCAAGGTGAAGGATGAACTCGCCAGACGGAAGATACCTGCCATGGTAGAGGGACTCATCCAACTATGTCTGCAGATCAGTTAGTGGATAAGCTCTTGTCTGGGGCCAGCTCCTCGTACCCTACCACCTACCACCACTAGGACCAAGATGCCATTGGCCACTCCACCATCGGCCTCGGAACCACCCATAGGTGGTTCTCTACCTCCTCCTGTGGACCACTCCAGAGCTGGGGAACCCATGCAGTTAGGACGTGCCTCCCTGACCCCGAAGGAGAGGCACAGATGCTGTTGTAAGGACCTGTGTACCTACTGCGCTTGCCCTAAACACCCTCGACCTATCTGCCCTCTCTGTCCGGGAAACAGCCAGACCAGGTAAATGGGGATGGGGGACTCATCTGGTCTGATAGTTGTTTCTATGACCACACCAACTGTGATCAGTGGGGGCCGACCTATCTGGAGCTATGCCTCTGGGCAAAGGCTGGGACATACTCTGGGGAGTTTGAGGCACCGTCGACCTTGAGGCAATTCCCGTCCCTTACCGTGATCTAGTGGAAGTCTTTTGTAGGAAAGCGCCACCAAACTGCCTCCCCACCAGCCTTATGATCTGGCCACTGACCACCTGTACCACCCTGCAACCGTTTTTTCTCTCTCTCTGTGTGAGAAGAGCATGCCATGGGGGAGTATGTCATCAAGGGTCATCGACAGCTCCCATCCATCTACATCCAGATACCAGCAAGCCTTTCATTGTGGAGGTGGATGCCTTCGATGGGTGTAATGCCATTATCTCCCAGCAAGGTCCAAACTAGACACTGCATCCTTGCAGTTTCTTCTCCACAAAGTTTAACCCCACTCTCCTTACAGTGTAGAGGACCGTGAACAGTTGGCCATCAAGTGGGCTCTGGAAGAGTGACATCATTGGCTTCAGGGTGCCGACGAGCCATTTACGGTCTTGACGGTCTGCAGAACCTTCTCACCATTCAACAAATGGAACAACTCAACCCAAAACAGTTGTCACTGTGCTTTGAACTGTGCGTTGAGGTGTGTGCATGTCCTCACACCTCAACTCATCATTTCTCTTCTGCGATGGGAGCTGGAGGATCGTGTCCACCACATGCCTTGGAACCCCCGCTGGCAGAGAGCCCGTCTGGACGTCTCTTCATACCATCCACCCTGCATCCTGATGTCCTCAAGTCGGAGCACTGCTCATCCATCGCGGGCCAACCCAAGAAATAGGAGAAATGTATTGTTCATTTGGAGGGTGTTTTGGTGGCCACCCATGGCCAAAGACATCAAAGCTTTCGTCCTGGCATGTGCGGTATGTGCCAGGGTGAAGACACCTAACCAGCCTCCGCCAGGTGACTTCTTCCCCCTGCCTGTTCCTCAACGATCCTGGTAACATTGTTACCATTGTGAATCATTTTTCTAAGGCTGTGCATTTGATGGCATTGGCCAGACTCCCCTTTACAAAACCACTGTGGTTATTATGTTAGAGCACGTAGTTCGCTTGCATGGGTTACCTGAGGACATCGACCGAGGGCCTCAATTCACCACATTATACTGGAAGGCCTTCTGTCATCTGATCAATTCGTCTTGCAGCCTCTCCCACCCGCAGACGAATGGTCAGATGGAGCAAACCCACCAACAGTTGGAGCACTTTCTGAGATGCTTTGTAGCAGATCTACAGTCATAATCTATGCGGTCGAAGAACTCACCGCCCATCGAAGAAACCCACTGCCCATTTCATTGGCTCTTACAAGATAAGCCCTGTCACCTACCGGCTCCAGCTGCCTGCCTCTCTCTGGGTCCACCCTGTGTTTCATATGTCTCAATTAAAACCTGTTTATTTTCCCCTATGTGTCCCCAGGAACCTGCCCTATTATTCTTCAGACCATGATTAGATTTATGTTACTAAGTTCACATTTCAATATTCTCGAATTGTTTCGAATGAAATCTGAATTTAAAAAAATGATGACTGTATTCAACTGTGGTATGATTTAATACTGAATCAGTAGGAATATTTTTCTAGATTCTTCTAAGCAACCTATAAAGTTCAGGTTTAGAGGTCTATGTTTTGTTCTGCTATTCACAAACCAAGTCATTCATAATTTATGCTCATCATTCCTCAAAAGAACCTCAAATGCTCTTTGTTGTTTGTTTCCTTTTCACAGGGATAAAAGGAAGAACAGAAACATCTGTGTATCTCTCAAAGATGAAAGTGATCTTTATCTGAAGGAGACAGTTTAGTGGTCCATATGTCTTACATATTTGTGAAGAGTCCCATTTTATCTTTCTATCATTTTTGGAAGATGAGGAAAGGTTTTTTGTATTTATCTTCCTTCAACACTGTCCCCCCTCCTTAAAGTACATAAGTCATCTTCAATTCAATCTCCTCAGAAATATTTCCTTTATAGCTGCACATGTGAAGGAAATATGTGGGGCACCTGAGGTGTGTGTGGGTAGTTGCTTGTGGTATCAATCTTATTTAAAGGGAACCGAAGCGTGTCTCTCCCCCAGCTCCATGGCTGTCTGAAGTCCTGAGAAGTAACAGAAGGGAGCTGAGAGCAGCCAAAAAAAGATGGAGGAAAACGCTTCATGATCGTGACCTTATCACTTATCGCTCTCTCTTATCCAAATTTGCCATGGATCTAACTTCTGCAAAGTCTTCCTTTTACAGAATGAAGTTCGAAGAATCAGCATCCAACCCGCACAAGCTGTTTACCACCTTTTAGTCTCTTCTTAAATCTCCATCTCTCCCTGTTCTTTTAGTTCTCTCACCTGAAGACTTTGCTGTGTTCTTTGATGCAAACATTGATGCCATTAGTAGATCCTTCCCATCAGTCATCAAGCCGCCCATCAGCAAGAGACCGGCTGGTGCTACACAGTTTCTTGGCTTCTCTCCTCTCTCTTTTGAGGATGTGGCATTGCTTCTGATGTCCAGCAAACCCACCACATCTCCGCTCGACCCTGTCCCATTGAGTACGCTCCAGATGATGTCTTCAGATCTACTTCCGCATGTCGCCTACATCATCAATGGTTCCTTAACAACTGGTCACGTCCCATCTGCTTTCAAGTCTGCGGTGGTCACACCGATTCTGAAGAAACCCACGCTGGACTCCTTAGATATCAACAACTACAGACCAGTATCCCTTCTCTCCTTCCAAAGTCCTGGAACGGGCTGCTTATAACCAACTTAACATCTTTCTTTCTCAAAACAGGCTTCAGGATCCTCATCAGTCTGGGTTCAAGGCTGCACAGTCTCCTGAAATGGCACTTCTAGCCATCTCTGAAGAGCTTCATGCAGCTAGAGCAGCCAACCTGTCTTTGGCTTTGATTCTTCTTGACCTTTCTGCAGCCTTCGACACGGTTAACCATCAGATCCTCTTGGCTACTCTCTCCAGCCTTGGGATATCAGGCACAGCCTGGCTATGGTTTGAATCCTACATGATCAGAAGAACCAGGTAGCAAGGCAAGGCTCCCAGTCTGCAACGTGAAGATTGTCCACTGGGGTACCACTGGGCGTGGTCCTTGGACCGCTTCTCTTTTCCCTATATACTGGTTCTCTTGGGGCTGTAATAGCCTCACATGGATTTTCTTACCACTTTTATATAATTTAGTTTTTATTTGCAGTTTTTATTTGCTGAAATCAGTTTGACTAGTATCAGCCACAACATGAAAACCACTCACAGGTGAGGTGACTAACATTGCGTGTGTATGTATGTGTCAGGTCTGGGGACAGTGATGGTAGGTGGCCGCTAGAGGCCACCCTTGTTTGAGTTTATGGTTATTGGGGGTTGGGTTTTGTGTTCACATATTTAAGGGTGTTGTGTTTAGCCTTCTGTTGTTGGTCAACCCTCACCATTACTTTGGAGGTTCTCTGTCTCTTCAGTTTATCTATAGTCTGGCTCTTGTGCTAGTTTTTGTCTTGGAGAAATAAAAGAATGATGCACTTCAGTTATCCATGGTGTCAGTGTGCATGCCCGGCATGCGAGAAGGGGACCCACGTGACAGTATATCACTTACTTGGGTAAGAGATGGAACCTGGACATCAGGAGAAGGTGAGCTGGTGGAGGCTCTAGGCAACATTCTACTAGGAAACCTTGTCTGGACCTGACTATTCCAAATGGCCCAAAGCAGCTTTTTAGAGTTCCATCTGTAGATAACTGAATTTAGTATTTTAATTGTGGCTTTTTTAGGTAATGGTATTTTTTAGTATAGCACCAATACCACTTTTTAATGAGTATTTTTATTTATGTTCTTGCTGATACCGAGTACAGATACCGATATTTCTTAGAATGTAGGGATGACTGGGAATTTCATATCGTGGTTCTAGCATGCCAAGAAGACGGCGAAATCCTGCATTATCAACCACCAAAAGTGGCTGGTCATTAAGTGCTATAAAGTGAGTAAGAGCCTCTGTGAGCAGCTGTCGCTAGGTGGCTGTCCGAGTACCGCGCCACCTCTCTCCTAATTAAACATTTTAATCGTAATTAGTGTTTTAGACTTTCAAGTGCGCAAGAAACAAGTGGAGGAGGTTGTTAAGAATCAAACGGGCCCCGAGTGTCTACGACCCTCCTACCCAAAGATACAGCCCAAAAAGTCCGTCCAGTAGTATCTGTCACGGGACATGCTGAGGCTAGATGGTAAGTTAGACAGGAAAGTACCTGGCTGTTGAAGTTTGCCTGTGTAGCGTGATGGGAGAGCCCAAGCGCGGACAGAAGCGAGAGGGCTGGTTTAGTCACGCTGGTTGTTCTATGAATGCTCTTGGTTAGAGTTAGATTCCCACCGGAACCCTCGTTCACACTCATGCACAGAAACAAAGCAGTATTCATGTGAGAAGGTCTGGCAGGAGTCGGTCTGGCAGACAGGGCGAGAATGAACTCAATGTCTGAGCACCGGAGGAATTCCCTTTTCCTGTATTTATAGTCTGTGATGGGCTTGTTTCCCGTTAACTTGGCACGTCACTTGACCTGTGCATGTGACACTATCCTACCTCAAATTTGAATGAGCCATCGTATAGCCAATGAAACAAGCTTTCAGCCGATATGTGGCTTTGTTAGAATCTTTTAGAAAAAGCCAGAATTGGTTAGAGTTTGAATCTTTGGCGAGCTTTTGGGTTTATAAGTTGATTTTTTGGGCTCAGACCCAAAATAACACTCAGAAGACCATGATGAATCCTTACTGGAATAGTTCGAGGACATTTGATGGGGATATTTGTCCAGCAAATATGGAAAATACGAGGTGCTCTTCGGACAGACGCTCGGGGGGGACCCTTTATTCTAAGGTGTTTTTCTTCTATAAATTACGACACTTCGCTTTATAAGTGTCTAAACGCTTGCTGAATGTGATAAAAGTGGTTTGGTGGTGTTTTATAGTGTTTTTATTGAGATTTGTCGTGTTTTCTCAAGAAAATTCTTCACTGTCCGGTTTATGGGCAGAGTCGGTTGACCGCTTGTCATGTGTCGATTCCGTCATGACTCTCCGAACCCCATGGGTGAAAAGAAAACTGTGAGCTCACGTTTATTTGTTTATAATTCTATTAGAAAATATGGATTATAGAAAACAAGATGGCCGCTTGTAAATCGTTATAATAAGTTTTTTTAATTATTTTGAAAACGATTTTTTGAACATATGTTTCTAAGACCTGTGGCTATGGATTCCCAGTGTTTTCAAGCTACTGTCTTGTAACAGGACAATAAGAATCACTGATTTCTACGGGCGCTCACCACAAGAATTACACCCACCCCTTATTTTGCATTATTTTTCTCTTTTTCAAATATCTTTTCATATTTTACTTTTCTGGCACATGGATCTTCAGAGTCTTGTCTATGAAATTAGCCCATTTGCAAGCAATAATAACTTTGTATGACTGAATGGTGATGTTTTAAAGTTGGTCATGAGATTTAAAGGTGGCTGCCACATTTGGGGTGAAACCTAACAGGTTTTAAGTTTAATCAAATTGCTAATGTTAAACAATGTACTTTCCTTTCCGCCCCTCAACACCGTAGCAGTACAGATCTTATAGTCAGCCTTACCCCTGTCGTCGTCTTTTTTTAAATATTTCCAAATCGCTGACATTGCTTACTCTTCCTATTGAAAAAAAATCTACTGGTCCATGGCCTTGATACTTTCTCACGAACTCATGGATAGAATATCTGACCTCTGCCCCCACCCCCGACAATGCCTGAGACACAGAGAACATTTTTAATTTTGGCGCATACTAGTTAATGGAGGTGACACTTAAGGATTCATGTAGGTACTCATTTGAGTACTAGAGCAAAAAAATTATGTCAACCCTTGGTTAGGATCCACTCCACCAGTTATAAACAGTATGCATTCTAACCTAATGGTCATAGTTTCACTTCAAAAGTTCACTTCTAATGTGTTTGAAGACAGTTTTGTACCTGCCTGGTTAATGTTTTGGCACAGGAGTGTCTGTAACCATAAAGTGAATACAGTAATTAAAACAGTGTTGGACCCACTGAAATATGTATAGACAAATATTAAGGGTTAGCTGATTGGGCAGTAGAAGAAATTAGTGCCAACATATTTGCCTCTCTTCTTAGATCTTAGTGATCACTTAAAAGCTGTAACTAAATTAGTATGCTGGTACCTCAGAAACATAGATAAGGTTAGAAGTTTTGTGTCAAAGGAAGATTTGGAAGACCTTATCCATGCCTTTATATGCTGCAGGACTGACTGGGGTAACGCTCTTCTTACTGGCCTCCCCAAATATACCATTGAACGTCTACAGCTTGTTCAAAATACTGCTGCTAGGGTTCTAGCAAAAAACAATAAAAGAGCACATTATTCCAATCCTCAAATCCTTACACTGGCTTTCAGTCAAATAAAGAGTTCAAAGTTTTAATTGCTTCTTAAAAGTCAGTGGTTTGGGCCCTCAATATATCTCTGAGATGTGTGATGAACATCAGCGTGAAAAGTGTCTTTGATTAGCTGGAGCTGGTCAGTTAGTTTTGCCCAGATCAGAATCGAAACAGAGTCAAAAGGTATTTAGCCATTATGCTTTACACTGCTAGAACCCCATGGAGATCAGATCTGCCCTGAATGTTGCCATTTTGAAAAAGAAATTGAAAAAAAAACTGTTTTCTGCTGCTTTTATTGTTTTATGTTACTTTTATCTCTGTAAAGCACATTGTATGATAATGTGTTATACAAATAAACCTGCCTTGCCTTGGCTCTTTGTAAACTTAGAATGTGCTGAAAGGTCAGTGTAACGGAGAGGGAATAGAATACTGTACTTGGGCAGCATGTTTCTAGAGGGAAGCTAATGAACTGGTAACAAGGCCAAGGCTGCCTGAGAGCGCAGTGTGTGTAGTCTAAAATGTTCTGACATTCACAGCAGTGCTCTGTAAACATTATTACAGTGATAAACCTCTCTCACTCTCTCTTTCCCACAGTTGCCTTAAAGAACCAGAACATTGGTGGCAACACTGCCAGCAATTGTAACCATAACTATAGCAAAGCCATGTGATTTGCAGGCCATTGGATGCCAGAGGGTGAATCTCTATTCTGTTCTTTTGTTTAAATATACAATAGAGAACATACATTAGTGTTCAAAATGTGTAATGACAATTCAAGTTTGGTAGCACCACTTTGAATTATACACAGCGCCCAGGAAGCAACATGTGGGGATGGTACCTTGCTCAAGGGTACCTCAGAGGTGCTTAAGAGTCTTGAGAATTGAACACACAACTTCCGGGTTGCATTTCTTCCTTTGGCCCTAACCACTAACCATGTGATATTGCCTCTCTTGACTTGTGTTCTTCCCATAGTGGATCCTGGTCCATTTCTTCCTTTGGCAGGCAATAAACCCAGCTGTCACATGATGTAGAAGAAATGTGATTCATCAGGCTTTTAGTGGTAGACAGAGCTTTTAGTGGTAGACAGGAGCCAGCATGAGCACCATGACTGGTCTGCTGTTGCACAGCTTCATATGCAGCAGGGGGCACTGTGCTACATCTTCTCACCCTTTTCTGTCAGAACCTGAATTAATTTCTCTTTCAGTTTCTTCTTCTGCAGATACTCTGTGGTATTAGACCAGACAGGCAGGTCCTCACTCCCCACCATCATCGGTGAACCTCTGGCCACCTGTCATTGGTTCTCTAGTTCTCCTTCTTTGGAGCACTTTTGGTTGGTTCTGACTAGTGTTGCTTTGTCAAAGAAAATTATGACTAAATATCGTCGTCAACGAACATTTATCACGTGACAAAAACGAAACGTAAATGCTGGTCATGTGACGATAAATATGATGAAAGCTCTTAGGGTCTCTGATGCACGCAAACCCCCTGACCACAATAAGATGGCAATCCTTCAGGGGGAAAACTGAAAAATAAAACAACAAAAAATAAAATGAAATATTCCTTATCAGACTATAACAACTAAAACATGACATTTACCTTAATTTGATGGCCTATATAAAATATATTTGAACCCAACAATAACACTTCTTACTATTGCCAATATTAACAAAAATAAAAAGGGTAGGCCAAGTTGTAAAACAATCAATTCACCAAGTCTTAAAAATATATAATAAAAAAAATACAATAAAGAATAAAATATCCATCCAGATCTTTACAGCCAACAACAACAATGATAATAATACATTTTAAGTTATCCAGAAATAAAAATCAAAGATCAATTTAAACAACATAAAATGTATCTTAATTGGATGGCCTAATTTTCAAATAAATTTGCAAAATAAAGTAAGAATAAAATAAGAAATCTCAATATAGCCAATATTTACAAAACTGAAAAGGGTTGGCATAGCAATTAAAAAAAATATCACCATGTCTTTTCCCACAATTCTAAAACTAATTTGTAGAACACAACAGATTTAAAACAAAACATTAAACAATGGACTAATCCCCCATTTACTGTACAAATATAGATGTATTTTTTAGTTGTTGTTAATTATCTCACTAGTGGCTATGATTTTGATGACAGAGATTTGCTGCTTCCTCAAAGCCTCTAGCTGTGGTGCAGCTCATGTTGCTCTGCCCCACCCACTGAGAAACCTGAGGACAGTCCAGCATATGTACATCTGTGCTAAGCAGCTGTGTTTTAAAATGATTTAAATACTTAAAGACAAGAAGCAAAACGCACTGTAATGTTACTTCCACATAACTGAGTTGATGAATTCACTCTGATTCAAAGACTCAAACTTTCAAAATGCTGCTTCTGAAACTATTTTGCAATTATAAAATATGTCTTTTATAATTATGTATTATTTAATTTCATTGTTTTTATAATGTCTGTTTTTTTTTATTATGAACATTTTGAAAATGTTTAAATGGCTCTCTGGATACAATAAAAAAAATCCACATTTGCTACATCTGTTGTAAACATGCCTTGTCACTTCTTACAGCAGTGCTGTTTTTAGCTGCCTAATACACAAGGAAGCAAGATAGTTAAGGTCATTGCCAGGAAGCTAAATATCACATCTGTATTTATTAGGGCTGACCAATATGAGCAGAATATCAGTTGTGATTGTGATATGTTAGAGGTCCCATATCATCACTTTCCTGGAATTAAAAAGGCCCGAAGTCTAAATAATGTTGAAGTTTTAAAATGTACATTCACTTTTCTAGTCATATAGTTCATATATGGAAAACAACAACAGCCCATTTGCGAATCACAGATTTGTGATGTCACAAAAGCCCATTTTCATATATCTCTTATTCAGCCTAGAGCAGTTTAGCCCCGCCTACCCGACTATGCAGGCTGCCTGAATGAGCAGCAGTATTGAGCAGCCATACGTATGTATTCGTCCAACACTGTTCTCTAAATATCTAAATATACAGTAAACCCCCGCTTTTATATGGAAATGTGTCTGAATTTCTGTTAATATTTATCTTACCAAATTAGTAAATTATATTTTTCTTAATAATTTAGCACATAAATGTATGAAAATGTATTTTGCCACGAAAAAAGTTTTGACGTCCGGGCTTCAAACTTGTCTCCAGCATGAGGACGAAACTGCAGTTTCCGAACTATTCTGTTCTCTGAAAAAATCAGCGTTGGACTGAATCCGCGACTGCTGATGCCATTCAACTTCACTGATATTGTGGTTAATAAATACTCTTTAAATTTTAATATTAGGGGTGAGGAATTAATGCGGAATTTGGAACTGGTGATTTTTTTATCACGTGACACCATTAAAGACACTGATTGGCTCAGGTTTTTTTAAAGGACCCATATTCTACATTTTCATTCTATTTCCTTTTTTTCCAGTATTTTGTGTGTGTTTGTGAACCAAAATACAATTTAGAATTTATCATAATATTTCAACCTGGTTTATCTCCTAGAATTTAAGCTTAAATAACTGTATTGTTCACATATACGCACAGATTTTCTACAATTGCATATTACTCACTATACCATTTAAATGCTGAAGCCAATATAAGATGGCAACAAAGTAAATCCCATAACAGAGCTTATTTATAGTGTTCAATAATCATGAACATCTCTGGAGTGGATCTCCAGCTGATGAACCTTCGCCTTTTATTTTACCCAACAGTGAATAATTCCAATCTCTAGGGATCATAAATTATTTCGATTAAAATTCCAAGTTCCTGCTTTAAAAGTCACTTCTTATTTTCTTAAAAATAGCCTTTGATTATTTAATAAAGGGAGCCTTTTTAAAATGTGTTATTTTATATCAAATATATACGATCTGTTTTAACATTTTAATTATTTCTCTTTTTGTCATTATTAAAACCACTGATAGTTGAAGAGAATACAATTTATTATCACCTTACAGTGGCTCCACAGTGAGGTGAGAAATATTAGGCTGCAAGTGAACAGTCAATTCTTGAAGTTGATGAAAATTGATGAAAAAAATGGATGAATGAAAAAAAGTTATTTTAACCAGGACAAATTGTAGACAACCTTGTCAGAGCATCTCCTAAACAGCAGGTCTGTGGGTGATTCCTAGTGTGCAGTGGTCAGAACTAGTGTTGTTTTTGGCGGCTTGTCTTAATTTTAGTTTTAGTCTAGTCTTTGCGTCAAACTGTCATTTGAGTTTTTATTAGTCTTAGTTACGTCCATACTCTCTTTAGTCTAGTCAAGTTTCAGTCGACTAAATGTCTGAGCATTTTATTCTTATTTTAGTCAGAATTATCCACGACTATTTTCGTCTAGTTTTAGTCAATGAAAACTGAAGATATTTTAGTCTAGTTTTAGTCCTTTTTTTTGTAATGCAATTCTATTTAACCCAGTCAATATAGTGTAAGTACCTAGTAGAATAGACAAAATTGAAATTTTCTTTTAGTCAAAACGTTTTCACAATTCAATCAAGGTTACCTTATTATTATATTATTGTTACCTTATAGACTAGACGGAATATTTATTTTGCCAACTAAACATGTTAGAACTTAGAATTACTCACATAAATGTAAATAAAATAAATAAATAAAATAACATCACATCACTAAAAAGTGCAAATAAAATGAAAATGTGTGTCTATTGCCATAAAACCCACGTTTGTAAAACTGGTAAAAGTCTTCACCTTCAGTCTTTCGGCCTGAATATTTTTTTTATTCCTGAA
Source organism: Brachyalestes nurse (assembly GCA_037974405.1). Lineage (NCBI taxonomy): Eukaryota > Metazoa > Chordata > Actinopteri > Characiformes > Alestidae > Brachyalestes > Brachyalestes nurse. The sequence continues at coordinate 14,855 of JBBPCY010007822.1, forward strand.
CAAATATAGTCTACACAACCAAATCAGAACAATTTAGGATTCGCTTGGGAAATATGGGAAAGACTGCTTATCAAAATGCTGTGTGTGTGTGTGTGTGTGTGATTTCTCTCTCCCTGGCACTATATTGGCCCTACGTCCCAATACTCCTGGCCACTCTAGATAGATTTAATTCACAGTGCCTCTCAAGGTCTCTCTCTCTCTTTCTCTCTCTCTCTTTCTCTCTCTGTCTTACTTTTTTTCTCCTCTCTTTCGTACAGAAAATAACGTCTCGTCTTGTTTTAGTCAACGAAAATGAAGAGACATTTTTGCATAATTTTTATTTTGTAAACCACATTTAGTCTCGTTCTTATTCGTCAACAATACTACGTGATATCGTTTGTTATAGTAACATGACCAGCATTTACATTGTGTCTCATCTCATTTTTGTCACATGATAAATATTTGTTGACGACGGTATTTAGTCATAATTTTCATTGCCGAAAGCAACACTAATCAGGACCACATTAAAATATAAGAAAGCCTGGATCTCTGAAAGAAAAATATAAAGAAATGAGACTTTTGCACAGTACTATAATTCTGCACCATCATTAGAGGAATAGGTTGGAGGTTAGTTGCAGCATCATAGTTGCAACATGAGCGTCTTCAACTTAAACTTGAGCATTTTCAACATTAACAAATACAGTATATCAAAATTAGTAACATTACCATCTCCAACATTCCAATCTCCAACATTAGGATCTCCAACATCACCATCTCCAACATTAGGATCTCCAGCATCACCATCTCCAACATTAGGATCTCCAACATCACCATCTCCAACATTAGGATCTCCAACATCACCATCTCCAACATTAGGATCTCCAACATCACCATCTCCAACATTAGGATCTCCAACATCACCATCTCCAACATTAGGATCTCCAACATCACCATCTCCAACA
>JBBPCY010007892.1:0-37940 GCA_037974405.1 Brachyalestes nurse
CGTACCTAATTTGAGGAACTTCATACTGGATCTCTAGGTACCACCACTCAGGAAAGGAAAACCTTAAAAAGAAAAATGATAATGACGTTTCAAAATATGGTTCCAGCCGGTCCGCGGAGCCTCGCTTCTGCACCAATCAAAATTCAGTCAGAGCAGGTCTGATCTCAGCGCTTCTGTCACTGCGTGTCCCGCCCCGCCCCGCCCCGCCCCGCACCGCCCCGCACCGCATTAGTTTCAAGTGATTCATTTCAAACTATATACCATTGAGGAACATCTTACAGTATTAAATAGATTTTTTCATACTTTCTTCACTGTCAGATTCCAACTTGATTTAATTTGATTGATTTAAAATTTACCTTGTTAGCCACATACTTTGAGTGATTTGAAACATTCTTCCAATTTGTGGTTAGGCAAGAATAGATCAAAGGAACGTTCACATTTCAAATATGGACAACGTTGAGTTCTTCAGAAAAAGTGGAATTCTGCCGATTTTTTTATAATTTAAGCATTTGAAGTAGTTTGATGTGAAATTCTTGTATCTAGGGAAACTTACAGAGACGGAATTGCAGCTGTGGTGATAGGAACCAGACATCTGAAGAGTTAGGATAAGATGAGATAAGAGATATGATAAACCTTAGACCCAAATCATATATAAATCATATAAGCCAAGATTACTAAAATATTTTGCCACTGTTTACATTATATATATTTAGAAAACATGTAGATTCATTGGTCATTTTGGATAGTGAATAAAACGGTTATATTTACACATTACAACCCCTGGTTCCTATCACCACCACAGTACCAGCAATAATTTCACATACAGTGCAACATTTCACTTTAGTGATTGAATTTTTACTTATTATTGAATTATTACCTTGCTAAATAATACTGCTTGGCATATGTTGTCATTATGGATTTATACTTGTTTATACTGTTATACTGTTACACAACTACATTACATTTTTTCAATCATTGCACATGTTGCTTATATTTATATATATTGCACAGAGCTGTCAACATACTGAGGACATGTTTGGTCAAATCAAACATCATTCAGTATTTCCTGTGCTGAATTTACTGGCTTATTGCCCACTTTTATTTTGTACTTCTTTATTTGCCCTGTTCAGTTGTGGCACAATGTCTTGTGTCTGTTGCACTATGTGTACACTGTAGAACCTGAGCTTCACCATTCTGTCCCTCTGCATACTGTATAAGGTCGAGATGACAATAAAGTTCACTTTGACTTTTTCGTTGACTTATGTTCATTAATATAACAGTGTCAAGTTGCCAGTGCTTGACATGACACATATTTGTATAGAATTAGCATGACATTAAACACTGTAGCATATGTCGAACAATGAGTAGTAATGATAACATCTACATATTAATGGACATAACCTGTCAAGACAACTTATGAAATCATATGACATCTGTCATGACATCTTAATGGCATGGTTATTCCAGTGTTATGTAGCAGGGTTCAAGTAAAGGGTCATCAACATGTGGTATTCTTCTTTAAGGCAGGAGGATAACACTGAAAAACATATGTATTTAGACACACACACACACACACACAAACCCTTCATACAATATTTGATTTAAGCTCCTGATATAACATCGGACTGTTTAAGTCCACAGTGAGATGACAGAGATTCCACTGATGAGTCAGGATTGATGAGTCGCTCTCTCTCTCTCTTTTGGCTACTGCTGTGTGTATATTTATATCTATAGCCTTGCAATACTTAGATGCCAGGGTTGTTGTGCACTGACTAAACTGGCCCGTGTGCCATATGTGGGTGTGAGTGAGGAGGTGTGCGGAGAAGTGTTAATGAGCCGTACGTGTGTGTGTATGAAACCTATCTGCTCTGAGAGTATTTCAGGGCAAGAGCAGAGACTTAACAATAGAGCTCAGTGCAAACAGAAGCACAGAGACCGGAGAGCGGGGGGAAAAAGAGAGAGGGAGAAAGTAACGGGGACGCTGTGCGTAATGAATAAAGAGAGAATGTGTCAGTGAAGAGAAGAAAGAGAGAAGTGGAGTTATTGAGAGGCAGGAGAGGAGGCACAAACAGAGTCAGATCGGGAGATTGTTCGAGAGGCTGTGACAGACAGCGCGCACACACACACGCGGACATACACCAGTGTGGAGGGGGGTTTTGGAGGAGAGAGAAAGCAGCTCCGCGCATTTCGAGAAGCGCCTGTGCTCTCAGAGCGCTTTCATTTGAAAGCAGCAACTCCACCTTAAGGGGAAAACACTCAAACACCAGAATCTCTTCTGTACAACTTCTCCATTCTGAGCAAGAGGGACGAAAAAGAGGAACGAGGGTCTTGCGCTTTCCCTCTCTGTTACTCCTGCGCTCACTTCTCTCACTGACACGTTCCCTGAAGTGGGATCAGAGTGTGTGTTGAGTCGGAGCTCCTGAAGAGATGGGGACGGTGAGCGAACTTTGCGCTTCCAGCTTCCAGGCTTTCATGTGTCCCAGCGTTCGTCCAGCTGCACCTGCAGGTGGGTCTGTTTTAATTTAGCGTGGCTGTGTGTGTGTGTGTGTGTGTGTGTGTGCGTGCATGTGTAGGTATGCCAGCTTCATTTTTTTCCCAATTTGATTTTTCAGACTTTTCTTTTGATTGTAAGAAAAAAATCAACCATAGAGTGTATTTGTGTGTGTACCCTTGAAATACATATTTGCTGTCCTTGTCCTTGTCTTAACAGTTGAACTCGCCTCTCTGGGAGAATGTTATATCAGCCTATTGTTGTTGCCGTGGTGATCAACAGTGTCCATACCTTATGGAAGTACTGAATGTTGGAAAGAGAAGAGAAAGGCTTTATAAAAAAAAGAGCTACTGCCTTTATAGGGACTTTCTGTCAGATAAAAGCGTTCTAAAAAGGATTTTGAACATCAAGATCAAATATGTTGTTCTGGGGAATTTGTCCTTATCTGTTTATAGGGTGTGCAGTTTAGCTCTTCATTCTTTATGAGAGATTTTATCTTGCTTGCACTACAATTGCTACAGTCAGTGAAGTCTTGGTAGAAACACTTTAAATGAATCTCACAAGAATGAGAAACAAGTAGATGGTAGGAAAAGAAAAATGAGGAAGTGTTTACTTTTGTTGTCTTTATGCTGTTGGCTGATATATCATCTAAAATACTATTGCTATTCTATAATATCATTATGTGCTACAATCAATGTGCTTTATTTTTTATGCTATACTATGCTATTGGTGTCACATAGTCATATTTATTAGTTTAGCTCGTTACTTTAGTTTGACCAGTGTTGAAACAAACATGACTACAACTGACATTCATATTATTCCTTTAAAATACATACAAACTATAGAAATAGTATGTTTCCTTCCTGTAAAACTGGTTTCTGTCTAACAAACAGTTACCTGTGTAATGGTCCCTGTGGTGTAATGTTTATGATAGACAGAGCAGATAACTTTAATATCATTTGATGTCAAATTGTGACAAATTGAAAAAGTACTAAGATGATTGAATTGATCAGTACTGCCCAACGTAATGCATACTCTTTCTTTTCCTGTCAGCCCCAGTTTTCTCAGAGGATTGAAAGTGACCTTAGCTAACCAAGTTGGTGTTTTCCTAACTCTGTCGACGCTGTGTTGTGACGTAAACAGAATGAATGAATTCTGCCCTGTTAGAGTGTCTGTGGAAGACTCCACCTGTAAAATGTCTGTTTTGGTGTTGTGGGTATCTGCTCTCTGCAGCCTGCTCTCAAACTGGCTGCCTCAGCAGAGCAGCTGCATTATCCCTGCCAGCTGACAATTTACAGAAGCTACTTCAGGCTTCGCAGAGTGGCGGTATGGTGTCATTGTATCGGATGAGATTACGGTTTACAGTCTGGGCTTCTCTCACTGGCACTGCAAAAACAAAAATAATAATAATAATAATAATAATAATATTAAATCTGTATTTAATGAGCAGTTTGCGTTCAGAGTTTGAATACTGTTCGGCCTTGACCAAATAGGCAAGTCACTTTGTAGAAAAGATCATGTCCTGAGTTTGCTGGGAGTTGTTGGCTGCCAATTACATTATATGAACACTAAAGATGAATTAGAAGTGGTGTAAAACTGCGTGGAATAAAATGTTCCTACAATAATGTGCAAATTAACATTCAGTCTCTTCCCTCAGACTTGAGTTAAATTGCCCTAGTTGATGGTGGCTCATTTAAAGTTAGAATGATTTCCAAAAAGCTCTAAGCTTTTCAAGCATTAAAGCAGCACTTCACAGACTTTTTTTAGTCTAAGACCCCTTTCATGGATAGTAACCGAGCCCGCCTTTGCCCCCCTACTCCACCCCCACTCACCAGAACCTGTTGCTGACCTTCCCATACAAGAAATGCATATATAACTTTCATAAAACATTACAGATAATTCGGTGAGTGGGCGCTGGATGGGTGCCAGATCTACTATTTTTAAACAGATGGCACTTTTTAGATGTGCCCAGAGCACAGTATTAATAAATATTAAGCAGAGATATAGCTTTTGAAAAAAAAATCTGCACCCCTTCGTGGTCCTTTGCTGCTTTCCAATTTCAGAACTAATGACTTAAACCAAAATGGAGGTGATGATTGATCTCTTTTGCTCAAAACAAGGGGGAGCGCACATCTGAACACGTCTTCAGACGTCAGGCTGGCTGCACTCATTAATATCTTTTGCTTTTGTTAATGTTCTTTCTCTGCCGGTCGAAACGCGAGTGCTGAGTGTAAATTAAATTTTGATTAAAATGAGTCATAAAGTTATTTAAATACATAACAAGCACTGCAGAGAAACGCTATAGTAACTCTGTTAGTGCGTGCCATGCTTTAGCCCAGAAGAATGCTACCACACACACCCACACTCTCTCTGTACTACCCTCACCCTCACAGGGTCATGGTCACGCTGTCAACCATTGATAGCAGGCATTTGATACCACTGAATACACTTTTAGCTCCATGAAGTGTTCCAGTGACCTTGGATTACGTTCCATTAGACACACCTTCACTATTGGTGGTAATTGAATATTTTTCATTTATGGGGCCTTTCACTCTTTCATCACACATATGGGGATGTCACTCAGAAGAATGTAATGTGAAACCTTGTCTGTAAAGAGTTCGTTTTCATAAGGTCAGTATCAACCTTTGGCCGACAAAATTTCCTTTTGAGCTGGTCTTTAGGTTGCTGCTTGTCATGATTGTTTCTGTAGGGCTTGCATTTGTGATATATTATGGGCTTTAACGTGTCATGTGATCAGTTCTCATAAGTCATGAGTAAGCTTGTGTTGTTTAAGGACAGCAAGTTTTTACTGCTGTGTTTTAAGTTTTCTTTCTCGTTTTTTCTTGGGTTTTTGCTTACTCTTGCATTCTGTTAAGTGAAATAGGAATTAAGTACTGGGGAGTATTTACTGAGGCTCAAAGTAACTCACTGTACACTGAACAGACTGGATAAAGTCAAAGTGCATATGACTTGGTTGTCACAGAATGAAGTCAACGGTGATAGCTTTTTAGATTTTACTCGATTGGAGACTAACCACATGAGGGTTAATGAGGGCAACCTGCTATAATTCAAACACCATTGGCCTAGTCCTAACACAGACCTATTAGAAGCAGGCAAGCTTATAGAGATATAAATATCTCATTTTAGCGTTTGCTTTTAGTAATGACCTTTTGTTTAAACATTTTTAAACATTTGAATGCCCAAAATAGATCACATTAGGGACGCACAATCAAAATAGGACAAGACTGACACCAACTTACAGGCCCTGGTGTGTGGGTTTGTGCTGGGTGCTCTGGTTTCCTCCCACAGGCATATGTGTGTTTCTGTCCAGTGATAGACTCAGGCCACCTGTGGAGAAACTTTAAAATAGTTTTTCAGGTGGCAGCCTTGGGTAGTACACTGAGGCTGAAATGTTCTTTTGAGAAGACGATGTCTATATTGTAGAACTAAATCTGACAAACTAAATCAAAAAGTCATCAAAACATTCTGGACTATTCTGGAGTACCCCAACATCACCTAAACATTCTGCTCTGTTGATGGGTACGTTATGAAATATTGGTTTGAATCATCTGTCAAATCTAACTGTCAGCCTGATGTTGATACATCAGTTGATAGAAATGATCAGCCGTCACTGATATGAATTATATGCTGAGATCCCTTATAAAACAAGAAATTACAGAAATTAGGAACGAAGAGAAAGAGAATATGCTAACAGAAAACCGAGCAGAAGAGAGCGGCTTAAAGAGGTGAAAGGGACAGGATGTAAAAATGAGGTTTCGCTCTCACACTCAAGCAGACTGATTGTGATTCAGAAGCAGTGAGTCTGAATGCTGCAAGAGCCAATAATTGCTAATGATAATGAAAATGAGTCAATAAAGATTTCAATCAGCCTTTTTTCTGGTGCATGGCATTTATCATCATCATCATCATCCTCCTCATTTCTGAGACTGTGTATTTGTGTGTGTGTGTGTGTGTGCATGTGTGCATAATGATAAGAGCCTAGGTGAAAAGTGAAAAGAAAATGGGGAAACAATGTATTTGCACTGCAGTCTGCGATCATGAAAAAGCAATTAGAGCCTAATACCACTCTCAAAAAGTACATTTCTGCCCTTTGGAGATGATATTGTAGCGCGTCTAAAGCATATATTATTAGTGCATGAATAATCATCATTGTTCATTTTGGTGCCATTTTCTTGCACTTACCCTCATTTCTGTTTATTTATCAGACTAAGTAAGTCTCAGATGGAACCCGTAATAACCCAGTCTAGCTTACCAGTAAGGGCCTAACATACACTCATACACACCTGTCGCCAAGGTAGCACTCCTGCAGTTATCTTGGCAACAGTTAGTTAGTTGAGAGCCTAATTGAAAGATGATTGCATGCATCTGTTCCCGTAATTACAGGCTCGAACATCCAGAAAATGACATTTTCCCTCAGGATGAAAGGCTGTGTGATGAAGACAAATCTTATCAGATAAAATCGTTGACTAGCCTATGTCCAACTTTCACCGTTTCCTCCTTCATTTTAAAAACAGAGGGCACCGAGGGCTACAGTTATGCGAAACTTTCATTGCTGGGCTCCCTCTGTTGTTTTCCACAAAGCTCTAGCTGTGTGATAGAGGGTGCTGATGTCCTTCTTCAGCATGCTAATTGCATACCACAGCAGAGTCACGTCTTCCACTCCACTCCCACTCTTCTTGCCCTCCCACCTCACATACTGTAAGTACACAGATTGGTGCTCACAAGAGGAATGAGTCGTGATAATGGTGTATGATTTTAAAGGGTAGTTCAAAAGCTTTGCCCGGGCTTTATATTATATATCAGGTGATAACAAAACTCATGTTTAAATGATCAACAGCTTTATTTCATTCTGTTAAATACTTGGGGTTCTTGAATGTACAGTTCTAGGGAAAAACATTTCATAAGGATTGGTATGAGAAGGTTATTACACATTTAAAAGCTTTGGGACACACACACATCTCAGTTCTTTCAAATCCATCCATCAAAATGTCCTTCAGGGATCCAAAAGAAGTTGGTATTTTTCCAGAAAACCTTTTTGGTGCCTTGAGAAGTGTTACTTTTCTACTGTAAATGAACTGCACCCTGCTTGCATGAGAAAAATCTTCCTGCTTCGAGATCTCAAGTGCATATTCATGGCTGTCAGAAGTGGAGCAGTGAATAATACATCTATGGGTGCATCTTTGAGTTGCCACCGGCACTTTTAGTCTTAACCTTATAACAAAGTCACTTGCTGCCAACAGGGGTCACCTCTGTAAACATGTGTTGAAATTTCTAGGCTAAGAAAACGAAAGAAGTAATATATTCATGCATGTGCATTACATGTGTCAGCCCAAGAGAAAAGATGAATTGTTGTGAAGAGAGGATAAATCAGAGAGAAGGAGGGATGAATGTATGAGAAGAAGAAGGTGCGACGTGACTGATGTAACACATGGTTAGGCTGCGAGTCTCTGCAGCCATACTGCTGAGGAGTCATCAGTGCCGCCCACTGATGGATCTCCCATGATGCCCACTGAGTCACACTTCCATCTGAGGGAGTTACTGTTTGTGACAAGAAACACTGACGGACAAATCGAACCTTTAAATGTATACATAATTCTGTTTCTATCTCCCTCTTTCCCTGCTGTATTTACTGTTGCGTTCTTTTTCTTCTGCTATCCCCATGGTTCTTTTTTAAAAAAAGTTTGAAAGATCCTCGAAGGGCAACTGGTGGCAGTCAGGCACAATACACAAACAAAATAATAAAAATAATAAAACGGAGGACCCAGGACACTATCATGCTCTACAACCTTATAATACACAATAAACTCACACCTGCTACTGTACTCTGGGCCAGATGTGCGAAGCCATTTGTGGCACTTTCAGGTGCAAATTGGGTCCATTTTGTCTGTGTGTTTTGCAGAAAACTGATACACAGTATAGGCAGTTTATGGCTCATGTGCTTGGAAAAATGCAAACTGCGTTTCTTTCCTTTATGCATCTGCATTTCAGGTGGAAAATGGTTGCAGATGTTGGAAGTCCAGCTGATTACATATTTAAAAAAACAGATATCAGAACAGATGCTGTTTCCAAACATTGGCTTTTGTTCAGTGTTGTTCTGTTACTGTAATAACTTTAAAATGTTGTATTTTCTGTGTGTTTAAAGTCCTCCACTCATAAAAGGGTTCTTGGAAGGATAGAAGCCATAGAAAGTATTCCTTGAAGAACTTTTCTATGGGTTGTTCTTTAAAATAACTCTCTATATTTGTGAAGGTTCCTAGAGCCATATGTCAAAAGGCAGTTTGCACAAGAGACAACATTGGTTGTTCATTTGATTTAGTGATTCATCTTTTAGATAAATGTGAATGTACATACTACTAGTATACTTACAGAATGCAAACCAGAATCGCACAGCAATACTACAGATGTTTAGCTTCTATTAGATGATGAGACACAGCATGAGACGCAGTGTTATCTGCAGCATCTCTGTAGTTTTACATCACATGCTCAGTCCAAAACGTATTTAAAAATGTCAAGATAATATAGACGTAGTTAATTGTTTTAAATCACAAATGGCACATGCCTTATTTTTGTTTGTTTGATTAAGTTAAGTTATTCATATAGGCACGCCCTATACTGTAGATACAAAATGTAAAAGCGGCCATTTGGTTATTTTGTTCTTTTTTTGTTCTCATTTCTAGTTTTTGAGCCTGAATGAATGAGAAACACCAAGTATTTTGCTTAATGCCCCCTCATCCTCTAAAAAGTTTATACAGGCCACAGTGTGTCAGTCCCCTGTGGTCCTGCGCCGCTATATGATTGCAGTGATGAGCGGAGGAGCCTTTGTGTTCTAATATGTGAAATAGTTAGTGAGAGTGTGCGGCTGCACCTGCCAACGCACTGAGTGATGAGCTCATAAACACACGGGCCGCCTCTGGGGCTCTGCCATGGCCATGTGCTCGGCTCCAAACATGCCCTTTATTGGAGCAAGCTGTCAGCATCCACAGTACTGCTGTGGCTGCCATTGTGTTAGAAATAAATGAGGCTACTCATTTCCTCTCTCCCTTTTGTATTAAGTAAGCCCAAGCCTTAATGCACACCATACAGAAACATAGTTTTATTACGTGGGGAAGATGTTTTTTCAGCCCCATAAAGCAGCGACCAATATAGTGCTCTGAGTTTTTTGGATTCAGGCCATGGAAGAACCACTTTGGCTCCCCGAAGTACCTTTCAGTGATCCTTTAAATTGAGCTGAAACCACTGATTTGGAAGGTTCTTCAGGGAAACAAAAGCGGTTCTTCTGTGGCGATGCTTCAGAGTGCCCTGTTCAAAGTTGATTCTCACTAAAGTGCAGGAAAATTTGTTACTGTAAATCACAGTGCCCATGGGTTGCCAGATTAATTCACTGTCCCTCTGACTACACAACACATTTCAAGCACAGCTGACGACCTTCCAAACCCACTCTACTATTCATCCTTCTTATTGGGTATGTGTGTATTTAACCTTTGAGGAGTACAAGCACAAACATGCGATGACCTCTCACTCGTCCCAGGGAAGCACAGTACTGTGCCAAAGTCTTAGACAACTGATATTGATATTTACACCTGATACCTATATTTAAAACCTGTTTAGCTGTATATATGCTTTTTAAAGCTAATATTAGAATACTAAATAGTAAATCATTTTATGTATGTCTGTGTGTTTGTGTAATCATTCCCAGACCTCTCCTCATGAAAGCCCAGTAATACATTGCAGTTCTCAAATACCTGATTCGGCTCAATTAATACTTCATTAAATTAAATCAGGAGCTACTGATGGAGTTTCACAAATTCATGCAAAAGCTGAAGGAATCGAGGTGAAATGTGGAACCGAACCTGTGTTCTTCTAACCAGCTCACAAAAAGTACTTTTTACAAACAAAACAAATCTTGATATTATTTCATGCTTTCTTGTTTGCTTCCATTTTTTCTAATGTTCATTTGTGTGTTTGCTGTCAGCAGGTCTCTTAGTTCTCAGATAAATGGCTTTAAACAGTTTGCACAGGAGCCTAAGACTTTTGCACAGTAAGGTACAATCACAAAAATGGGATTAGAATGTTGGAGAATAGAGAGATCAGTATTATGATACAACAACTTTGTCAGTTACCATCAGAGACATTGTTTCAGATAACAGTGAAACTCCTGAATGTTAGCATGGAATTTCAGAAGGACAGGGCAGAAACTCACTATCCAGGGCAAGCATTGCTTTAAACAACTCACACAAAGGGTTAAACTTGTGGCTACCAGAGACGAGAGCGAAACAAGCTTGTAGTTTCGAAGGGGGTATTCTGAATATTCGGCTCATGGGCATGAAATTGTTACCTGTCAGCTTGCTTTTAAAGACGAATGCAGCACTTCTTTTTGCCTATTGTCTGTGTGGTTCCTGCTTAGAGTCTACAAAATATGAAGATTTGACATTTTGCATTTTAATGTTAGTAACATAAATACTGTATAGGTCTGTGCTGGATTAGTTGATAGAATTTTCAAAGGCAGAAACGAGTCCCTTTTGTGAACCTTTAAACTACTGTAGGTTATTATTTACATTTATGTCTTGTTTATCCGTGTATACCTTAATTTACCCAAGTTTCATCAGAATATTGTGTTTCCATTTGAGTTTTTGGAACTGTTTTCTGTATTTATGCATTTCTGTTGTTAGTGTTTTATATATTCTGTTCTAGGCCTTGAATTTCCTGTTTGTCAGTGAACATAAGTGCCCTGACCCCCGCCAAATAATGATTATAATGTAATCATGCAGTGACTCTGCTGTTTCACACCCCATTGTTCTACCCCTTGCTGTTTTTTAAATAAAACGAACATAAAAATAGAGATGTAGCAATTAAGCCAGAGGGTCATTACTTCCCCCATTAATAACTGCACCCATATCAGTAATTTACCGGATTTTTTGCTGTAGCAAATTTTACATTTTTTTCTAGGAGTAAAAATAATCATCTTATTTTCACTATTGTTACTGCCAGTGAATTGAAGCCTCTTAGGGTTAAGCCAGATCCACGAATTGCGTACAGAAAATGTTACAAATTGGCCCTTTTTTGGAGAGAACCCTGTACCACTTATGACATTTGATATTTAGCAATCCACTCTACAGTGAGCAGTAGCTACTGAAACCCTTGAGGATGGCAGGTGTAGTCTTTCTCTAGTAGACTGCAGCTTATAGAGTACTGAAACTAGCGTTAAGAGTGAAGTGAGAAAGAGCCTCTAATGCACCTGACTGTGCATTCACCCTCAAAACATCTGTCTGGTAGGATCCCCCTCTGTGCACATATTAGCATAATATTCACTTTTTCCACTCACTGAATAATCTGTTATAGGTTTTATATCTATCCAGATGTCTTGAAAGATCTGGAGGTAAGATTTTGGTTTTGTGCTCAAAACTGTGAGAGCGCACCAGCGCACAACCTCAGATCACATCAAGATGTCTGTTGCAATCGCTGTTTGCTCACCTTTTCGGCTCCACTGAAGTAGCCCAGTATTTACACTGAAGGCTGGAGCAAGCCTCTTCATCGTCTGATGTTGCAGAGGTAAAACTGCTTTTGCCAGTCTTTCACATCCAATTAGACTGAGTGGAACATAGTAATATCCATAAGAGCCATAGAGTGCAGGGCCCAATTAACTGTAATTGAAAGATTATTAAAATGAACGATTATAAACACTGCAGCCATCATTTCATCTCTGCCCAGCCTGTTTTGTTTATTTAGTCTCTGTCTTTCTCTATGAGGTGTGCTTCTTAATTATACATGTTGAAGAAATAGTTTGCAACAAATTAGACTTACCCAGGTTCCTTGGTTCCCCAAAAGTGCTTGATCGGTTAAGGCATGTTCGGTGTCTGAGGTTCGGCACTAGAGCTATAAGGCTAATGTAGTAAATGAAAGCTCTTAAAATAGATTATGCAATCCCGAAATTGTCACACATTGAGTGGTTAAGTGATCTCAAATAAACTCGCTTATGAGGTTTCTACTACTTTATGACATACTAATAAATACAACAGTCTTGTATTCTGATAAAGTTGTCCTTGATAACAGAGTGGCATTAGTCCTGGAGGTGGTGTTTTGGTGATTCTTGATTTTATATTGGCAGGTTTGACATTTATGAATGAACTTTGTTGCGTGTCCTCTGCATCCATTATGTTTCAGCTATTATGTTTGACATTTACCTTCATATTGTGAAACTGGCAGGCTTGTACTTCTACAAAACATGGCTCTGCTATCTGGACCGCTGCTTTAATGCTCTCATGGAAGGTGACTGGGGATAAAGTGAGAACAGTGTGACTGTCTGGAGCTCAGTGCTGTATGTGCAGGCATGCACATTGTGAAGCCTCTGGATTTTAGAGCAGGTGAGGGCCTGTTTATTCATCAGTAAAGTCACCACAGCCACCCCTCCTCAGCTGCATTCCTTCATGTTTGGGTCATGTGGATGGATGTAGAGCTCTGAGGTTAATGCAGTGAGCGATCAAAATAGCTACAACTCTCGCTGTAGTAGCTGCTTCTCTGGCTTTCACTGAGAAAAACAGCAAGCCAGTGAATGGATTCACAAAAGCCTTTAAAAGCCATAGACACCAAAGGTCTTGGATTGAAAGCACATTGACTCCAGTGTTGTCATGCTCCATATGCTTTATGCTAATAAGACTCGTGTTAAAATGCTGTTCAAAGAGCAGTGTCTGAAATATTGAAGAAACACATTTTATACCATAATATTAGTCCTAAGGGTGATGGTTATAAGACTTCTGAAAATGCACATTTTCACATCACTGCACTTTCTAATGAAGAACACCCAGATATTTTTAATATTTTGATGCAAAGACTTATCATCTTTATTTATTTATTTCTTTCTTTATTTATTTATTTATGTATTTCAAATCCAGTAAAAAAGAATAAAAAACAGTAAGAAAATGTAGCTTTTCAGTCGTTCCATGGCCTTATCTCAAGTCCTCATTTTAGATTTGAATAGATCTGGGCCGATTTGAACAGATCTGGGCCTTGATTACACATGCTCTGTATAGTGTATTCAATTGGCAGCTTGAAAGCACATAATAGACAGAATTCCAAGGTAACCTTTATCTTTAGGAGTCTGGTCAAGGTGTTTTGAGTGTGTTCTTGTGTACATGGTACAAGTCGCCAGCATAATTAAAGTAAAGAGCCCTTTTCGCCCAGAAACAAATCAACATTGCTTTAGAAGGCAGGATGTGGATTTGGTAGTACACACAACTGCTGAAGAGACTTTCGTGACTCTGTGGACGACTGTATTGTTTTGATTTAGGTGGCAGCTGAAACATTTAGGAAGTAAATTGACAATTTTCCATAACTTGCCAAGAATGTGTCATGCATTGTCGCTGTCATCTTTTTTTTTTATTTTGAATTTTTAACGGCATTTGAAAGTGTGACCTGTATTCTGTCTGAACATTCGACAAATAGTTTTAAAGAAATAGCCCAAGATCACTTCATGTTAACATACTTTAAAGTTTTGAGCATTTGTCTCTTCTCGCAGAGGTTTTATTAAGACAGCAACATTATTAATGTGAATGTTTTTCATCGTATTTTCATCCTATCAGCATGGACTGTAGAACAAGGTGCTGCTTCATATCATCACTATCCAAAAAAGTATCTCCAAAATTGGAAAAAAAAACACTCTTTTCTTTTCATGTTAGTTTATGTAAAGCATTTCTGTTGGTGTGTTTATCATGAAAGTTTCACACCATGTTAAAGCCGACTGCTGTGTTTAAATGACGTACAATCGGAACAAATATAGATACATAAATCTCTGCAGACAGCGACAGTATGTTTGCTCAGACTGTCAGTGCCCACGGTGTTGTGGATTTTAACAGAACTGTTAGGTATTATGTTTATTCATAGTAGGCTCCAGAAGATTTTGCCCCCAAATCCATCTTTAATAATAACAGGGAGTGTATATCTAAGTGAAACCTCAATTCCAGCACTGTAATCAGGACAGAAATGATGTGGGCATAAAAGAGTGGTATGACTCCTGCAGTCCTGATAGGGAGCAGGGTGACATTGATATTTAAATGTATTCAGAAAGTGCTGCTGGTGCTTCTGATTAAAGCTCACATCTGTTTTGCCACAGAGAACCGAAACAGAAAACTCAGTGTGTTGAGCTTGGCTTAGTCTGTGGTCCCTCTGCAACCCCCCACCCTCTACCCTACCCTACCCACACACACACACACACACACACACACACACACACACACCCATAGGGCAATAAGGAAAGCTATGTATCTTGTGAGAGGCATCCAGAGATGAGGTCCAGTGTCATACAGAAGGCACCTGGTGTCTTTTTATTCTCTGTTTGCCATGTTTATTTATAGATTTCCATCCTGTAGCCTTTGCTGTACTTTGCTGACTGTCACCACAAGCTTGGTTCTTACATCTTACTCTGCTTTAGATTCAATGATTCAAAGATTTTTTCTGTTGTCAATTCACTATATGTACAGGAGAAATGTTTTGATGCTTGTTCTCTTTTCTTTTCACTGACATTTTTCAGATTAATAATATTGGTTCTGTACAGTAATACACACACAAACACACACACCCACATATAAAGTAAACCCTCACTTTAATGCGGATCAGCAGTCACAGTTTAATTGAAACTAATTGAAACTGCAGACCGCATTTTTTTAAATTTATCTATACATAGATGGATGGATGGATGGATGGATGGATGGATGGGTAGATAGATAGATGAATGGATAGATAGATAGACAGATAGATGGACGGATAGATAGATGGACGGATAGATAGATAGATAGATAGATAGATGGACGGATAGATAGATAGATAGACGGATGGATAGATAGATAGATAGATAGACAGATAGATAGATAGATAGATAGACAGATAGATAGATAGATCGATAGACAGATAGATAGATAGATCGATAGACAGATATGTATAATTAAACAATAAGCTGATTTGAGAGTTTTATCTTCTCAATTCATGAAGTTTTTATCTCCTCAGTTCATTTGTCTTGTTGTATCGATGCAATGCACAAACGCATCCAACTGGAACAGGCCCTACAGGAGTGTGAAAGGGAGAAACTAAGTCTCTACCTCTCCCTCCTCAGTCACTTTTACAGTCTCCCCCCAGAAAGTCACTCAGATAAGTATTAATTATTGACAGCTTGCCTTAATTATGGCAGATCCATTATTAATACCATTGCTCTGAAGTTTGAAGCGACTTCTAAACACTCAGCACCAGAGGCCCTCATTCACTGATAAATGGAGCAGCCACTGGAGAGGGGAAGATGGGCTGTTGAGGCGACATAAAAATTGCCGGAAAATGCGAGGTCTCTGGAAATTAGATAGAGCAAGCTCAGATCTTCCCAGGTGGTCAGTTATTACGTTATTTTGGCCAGATGCTTTTGACCTAGTTTCTCTGGTTGAATCTTGTTGTTTTTCCCCACTGCTGTTAATGAGTTCAAAATCAACACTCTGGGTCTGACGGAAGGGTTGCCTTTTTACTCAGGTGCTCATGATGCAGAAACTAAAGTGGGTAGAGAGGCAACATTAGTGTTTCTATTCTTGGGTAATGAGTCTTTCAGCACTTTCTGAGGTGTACAATGGGTATCAGGGGTTTAAGGGGACGTTATAAACGAAACCTCCTCTGCTTCCTCTATGTTGAGCCCATGCCAGGCAATGCTCTAGTTTACTGCTCTGTGAGCATCAGAGCACTAGTTTAATGGACAAGGAAATGTAATATTTTCCCCAATTAGTTTCTTTAGTTTTGCTGTGAGGCAAATTATATCTCACCAGTGAAGCAGCGTGCAAATTGCATCATTGCACGGTGGCCTAAACTCAGAAATCTCTCAGATTTCCTCTGGGATCAGCTGAGTTTTCTGAAAGTTGTCTGATTCAGATTCTCAAACAGATTTTCTTCTATAAAGCTTCTGTGATTTCTGACATAATAAAACTGAGAAAAAGGTGTGTGGTGTGTTTAAACTCTTGAAGCCTCAGTTTTATCTGTGCTCTTGTATTTCTGAATCTTCATCTGTGCTCTGAGCTGTTTGGGATCAGGGAAATATAGAACCATCTGTGTGTGGGGGGACATATGCATGAGTGTAAATGTATTTGACTCTGTTATATAAGGTGTACGGTGTGAGTAAAGATTGCCTGACAGAAGTTCTCTGACTTTGCAAGAGAAGCAGAGTTTACCCAGTTTACTCAAAGGGCTTGTGTGAGTGTAATTTCATTGACAGTAATTTCAGCAATCAGCCCATTTTGTGTCACTAAGGAATAACGCACCGCTTCCTGATGTACAACCGTGCTGTCTAATAATTGCTCTTCTTTATGTAAAGGCAAGACATAGAAGGCCTCATATTATCATGAAAAGTTAAAGACTCTTTACAGAATCTTGAAACGTACTCAGACCTTCCTGAATATGACCTTCTCGTTCAGTGTTCTGTCTGATTTTGGTTCTTGAAATTTGAATGGCACAGATTTGGCCTGACATGTAACGCCATCATGCTTATAAAAGTGTTTGCACCTATTTCCTGCCGTCATAACATAGGGAATATAATCAAGAGAAATGATATCATGTTTCTGGGGCACATAAATAAGCTTTTTTATTTAGAAGACAGTTTCAGATAATTCAGGCCTCTAGCCAGCACCATGGTAACAAAGCTGTTTGATATACTCATGACATTTCTGTCGGTGCCTGTAGTTATTTTGGTTTTGGTGGTTATTGGTTTTGTTTTAGTCACTACATCTGCATGGCTGTGTGTGTGTGTGCACCCACATGTATGTGTGTGTGTTTGTATTGAGGACACTTCTACTGCATGGTTGAAATAAGCAGCATTCACATAGTCTTAATTACAGTGTGTATCTAAGTTTGCACACATGTGGTAAGTGTGTGTGTGTGTGTGTGTGTGGGTGGGTGGGTGGGTGCATGTATATAATTGTATTTTGGTCAACGAACAAACTATACTCACCTTAATTAAAATTCTAGTTGAAGCAAAGAACATAGAAGCACTTATTGCCATGACAACAAGCTCCAACTCATACTGTTAAGGAGAAACATACACTTTATATTCTCTGATTATTAGCCAGCATGTACTGCTTCTGGCATTTAGACAACCTGAACACTTTACAACCTCAGCTCTAAGCACTACTAATTAGGAATTTTGTTTGTGAGGTAGTCCCAGAAAGAAAAAAAAGCATAAATGACGGGGCAAATATGTCATGCCATGTTTGACCACTGGAGGTCAGTGCAAACCACTGCTCCAGTTTTGTGTCACCTCTCCAGCTCAATGATTTCGTTACTTATTTTGTGCATTTGGCCTCTCTACATGCAGGAGATGTGCAAAAGAAATGCAAAAGTGTATAAGGTGCAGAATAACAATAATAGTAGCCAGAAGGTTGTGGGTTTGAACTGCTTGTATCATCACTGTGTTCCTGGCTGCTTGCTGCTTCACTTGTAAAATGGGTTCAGTGCAGAGAACAGTTTCGTGCTGTTCACAGTGTGTACTGTGGTGTGTTCACATATGACAAAAGGGACACTTTGCACTTTATTTTATTGTGCAAAGATTGGCATAAAAATAGTAGTAGCAGGATAAGAAAATGTAACAGTGAAGAAATAAAGAGAAAGGTTAGTTTGTTTTATTGGATGGTTGGAAATTTGGGTGTCATTTCTCTTAATGGAGGAAAAGTTCAGGAGTGTGTTTGTGTGTGGGAAGTACAGTTTTGATTCAGTTCTGATTTAGAAGTCTGTGGAAAGAAACTGCTTCCCATCCTGACATTGAAAGCCCAAATGCTGCCTAACCATATTTCAGACAGCAAAAGGGAGAACAGAGTGTGTGTAGGTGAGTAGGGTCATTCACAAATCTGGTGTGTGGTGTAAATATATGTGAAAGAGATTAGGGGGGCCCATGATCTTTTCAGGCATCCTCACTCACTTCTGTAGGGTCTTGGGGTCAGAAGTGGTGCAATTCTCAAACCAGACTGTGATGCAGTGTTTCAGGAGGCCCCTATAATACTTCTGGAGAACATGGTGAGGATGATAGAGTCTCCGCAAGAAGTAGAGATGCTGCTAAATTTTCTTGCCAATGGAGCTTGCGTTCAGGACTAACTTGCTGAGGTGGGTAATCTTCACAGAGGACAGTCGATGTTCACACGGCGATACCTTTTGTTCTGTCCACTTTGAGAGAGGTTGTTGGTTCTACACTGTGTGGTCCCAGTTTCCTGTAAGTGACAAAACTAAACCTCTTTTCCGAATCGACAAACATACTGGAACATACATGTCTTCTGAGTATTGTATGTAATGTTAACTACATTAATAGTAAAAAAGTGGCAAATCTTATAAAAGCGTTTTCTTTGGTGAGAGATTTTCCTGTATGTATCTCTCCACCATGAATATGTTTACAAATTTAGAGTTTAGGAGACCCCACGGTGGTGCACTGTTGCCTCACATCTCTAGGGTTGGGGGTTTGAATCTGGGTCCTGGCTTTGTGTGTGTGGAACTTGCACATACTCTTCATGGTGGTGTGGGTTTCCTCCAGTTTCTCCCACAGTCCACAGACATACGTGTGAATTGGGGATTCTAAATCGACTGTAGAGTGGTGTGTGTGCACCCTGCAGTGGGCAGGAGCCCCACCCAGGGTGAGTCTCTGCCTCGCGCCCATTGACCCTGGCACAGGCGCTGCGTATCTGCGAGCTCAATGACGCTTACAGAAAGTAAGTTGGTGAATGAATGTACGGTTTTGTCAAACCTTATGTACCTGCTCTGTGTGAGGCATCATACAATATATATTTTTGAGTTTCTGTGAGGTCATATTTTACAGATGTCAAACGTTTTGGATATCTGGTTCCTATTACCACAGCTGTGAACAGTTCTGACTCTATGAGATTTTCTAGAACAAGGCTCTTCACACTAAACCACTCTAAATTATTGCATTTTGACAATTTAGTTATAAATAAATTCAAAAGGATCAGTGGAATTCTTCTTTTGTGTACATTAATGTGACTAGGTTTCATATCAAGTCATTTTTATTGGTCCATTGCACTGTGTACTGTTTTTACAGAACTTAAAAGAACAAAAGATATCCCAAAAAAGGTAAATGAGATTTTGGTAAGACTGCGATGACTAACTCCAGGTGCAGTCAGGACACAGCATCCCTCTGGCCTCTGTCTGAAAGATGAGACACGGTTAATATTCTCTCAGATTTGTCCCGAACTTGCCTCTTATTGATCCAACAGAAGTAATTACATAACAAAGAATGTATTATAGTTGTGCTGTTTTAAGCTATTTAGAGAATAATCAGCTATTAGTCATGTTGTACGTCCAACAACCACACTAAAGGAGAAGGAAAGAAAACAAGGGCTCACTTCAAGCAGTCGCTTAAGGGCCATCTTTTATCCTCTGTTAAATCCTGAGGGTATAAGAGTTCTCTCTCTGCCTTCACAAGTGTCCTCTTGTGGAAAAGTTCTGTCATAAAAATACTTATTCTCTCATTTATGGTAAATTCCAGCTCAAACCAATAATTTCTAGTCATAAGACTCCTTTTTAAGTGCTGGTATGTTTATTTTCCAGCCGTTGTTGCACTGTGATTACACCTCAGCAGTGCACTGCATAAATCAACTATTTGCAGATTTTACCATGCAATGGAATGCAAGTCAACAGACTTTTTTTTAACCACCGCATTTCCATGAATATGCTCCAATTTAGCATCATTTAAGGCTTACAGATTGGTTCCTCTGCAGAGCTAAATTTTCTGATGAAGGACATACAGTCTCTTTACTATTTTCCGATTAAAATAAAGACCAAAACAGCCACAAAACACGTACATCTGGAATAAATATTGTCAGAATTTCCCTTCATTGCAGATCCTTTAAGAATGCATGTGGTCTCATAATTCCTAGTAATGCAAGTTAATAGCAGCTGCTGACAGACATTAAATTAAATGTACTGTAATTACACTATACACTATATGGACAAAAGTATTGGGACACACAACTTCATTATTGAAATTGCGTGGCCCATTACGTCCAGTGAAGGGCAATCTTAATGCTTCAGCATACCAAGACATTTTGGACAACACCAACATTTGGACAACACTAGCTTCCAACTTTGTGGACACAGTTTGGGGAAGAACCTTTTCTATTCCAGCATGACTGTGTCATAGTGCACAGAGCAAGCACCATAAAGACATGGTTGAATGAGTTCGGTGTGGGAGAACTTGACTGGCCCACACAGAAACTTTACCTCAACCCCATCCATCACCTTTTGGATGAACTGGAATTGAGACTGCGAGCCAGGCCTTCTCGTCCAACATCAGTGCCTGCTCTGCAAGCACAAATTCCCACAGACACACTCCAACATCTTGTGGAAAGCCTTCTAAGAAGACTGGAAGATGTTATAGCTGCAAAGGGGGACCATATTAAAGTCTATGTATTTGAATGCAATGTCACTGAAGTCTCTTTTGGTGCAATAGTCAGTCGTCCCAATACTTTTGTCCATAGTACTTCCAAGGGGAATACAAGGCGCATGCGCTTTAAGGAGAGGCTGCTACGGCCTGTGATTGGCTGTCCTCAATTAGCTAGCCGCGAAGCCCCTCCTCCTTCTAAACAGCATGGCATGGCAGCACCCAGATATCTGCTGACTGCAGGGCTGAGAGCTTCGGAAATAGTATTCTAAAGCCATTTTCACCTGTCTGAGACGAGTGCAGTGAGGAAATTCAGTCTAGAGCATAAACGGTGGACGTCTTCGATAGTTTTAAGAGCTTTTATCCGATCTACACTCCAAGTTTGGGCGTCTGCTGGTCCAGAGCACTGTCAACAATGGTGCTGAAATCAGAAGATGGAGTCGGTGAGTGAGGTCCAGACTACTTTTCGGCTGATTTCCCTCCGTACTAACGATTTCATTTGCTGCTTCGCGCTTTTATGCGCTTATTGTCGATTTGATTAGTTGGGATAAGCAAATCTAAGTGTAGAAATGCAACAGGTCCATACTAAAACGTTCCCTTACTATGGGATGAACTGAATGGACAGTTGTCTGTGTGCCACTTTTTGTTTATTTATTCTCTGACAGCTGTCAATCATATATAAACAACGTAGTAAAGCCTTTCACTGTTCAGCTTCGTCCTAAAGTTGCAGTAAAAGCCCACACACGTCGCGGGCCTGGTGACACACTTAAAGGAGATTGAGCTGGCTAAGCTTATTGATCATAACTAACCTTGGGCTGACCTCTGTGAGGGTTTTCTGCATCGCTTTTAACCCTTTAATGCTTGTATTAATTTTGTTTGCTGTTAGTAATTTTTTTTTCTTATTCAGTTACCCCTTATGCCACACATACGTTTGTTGGTGGGTTTTGTGCAGACAGATTACTGAACTGCAGAGCCTCAATATATCAGTTGCCACAGCACCGAAGAGGATGGGAGGGTTTATGTAGCTTTAGTAAGTATATAGTATCTTGTCATTTGCAAAATTAGAATAATTTACATTAACTTATATGGTACTGATCTCTACGTAGTGCAATAATGTACTCCTAACTATCTGTGCTGTTAGATTTCCCTTCACTGTAAGTTACTTATCTAAAGTACATGTTACCAGCATTTGTGTATATAGCATAGAGTATTTTCATTTTGGTCTACAGATTTTTATTGGATTTATTTCTACTTTATATTTTATATTGTACTTGTCTTTGTGTCTCTGTGTATCTCTGTGCAGTCATAACATAAGCAATTTCCTCTGGGATCAAAAAAGTTGTCTGCTTCTGATTCTGATATTCATTTTCTTTTATGTCTGCTGGTTGTCTGGAAGGCATGTAAAAAACGAATGAGGATGTTGAGTCCCATGCCTCAGATGGGTGAAAATCACTCTGTTGCATGTTCCCACAATCCAAAAACTTGATTGTGCTTTTATTTTATTTCTCCTCCTTTTCTCCTCCCATCCCCCCTTTCTCATCAGGCCTGTGGGGGGTTTGAGACAGAGCCTCTCAGTGTAATATCACACAAACAGGATGCTGTCTTCTAAAATGGTAAACAGTTAAGCTATTGACTGGTTTTCCAGGCGAAGGCTGTGGTAATGGCAAATAAGAGAGAGCAAAGCCATTATGTCTGATAGGGTTTTGGTGTGTTCGTCTGTAGACTTTTTCTGTAGGATTTGGGTAAATCAGAATCAGAAGTCTTTGTTGATCCTGTAGGAAATGGCTTATGCTGTGACTGCACAGCCACACAAACACAAGAACTAAATAAACTAATATAAAGCTAAAATAAAAATCGGTACTCTCCAGAAAATAATAAAAATAAGGGCGTCCGGTCTTTCTGGGTTTACTCATGTCTGGGAAAACACTAAATTCTGTAAGGGTAAGCCTTCCCATAATTAAGTGGAACCAATGGGATCTATACATGATATACATGACCCCTAATCAAATATAATGCTATCTCTAATTATAATACTATATGAAAAGGAATTTTCTTGCGTTACTGATGTGTAATACGTGGTGTGAGCTCCTGCATGAGTGTGAGCAGTTAAGGCTGAGGTGTTTTGAGTGTGAACTAATTGGTTCTGATTTTGGGTAAAATAATGGTTTCCAGCCTCCAGTTATTTTGAGTAATCCTATACAACACACCCTGTTTGAATATGAGGAGTGTAACAGCACATATTTTCAGGTTTGATACTATTCTCAGTTCTAAGGTCAAGATTCAGTTTGAGTTTCAGCGTTTCATGCATTGTCTTGATTTTACAGAATGCTAATTATACACCACACTGGTTTGGCTACACTTTTTCCCCCAAAATAAGTGTGTTCTTGTGCAGAATAGCTCTTATAAAACAGTGCAGCTGAGCTACAAACAACAAAGCTTTCACTTAAAAAAGGGAAAAGGAATGTCAGCCTGTCCCTAAAATGCGAATAAAACATGGGCAGATTCTACCTTTTCTAACACTAATCTTTAGTGTTTTATTGGAGCTAATCATAATTTCTGCAAAATACATTTGACATAATTTTTTTTCCCAGACAGAATTGAAATGGTTACACCCTCACTGTCTACTGAGTCTTCTATATTGGATTGCTGCCATTATTTGATGATCTTCATTTTATATTGTGTCCTTTTAGCTAATGTTTGTCTGTAGTTTGGTTATAGACAGCTAGGAAGACAGATGTTACTAAAAAGGCTGAGGAGATGAATCCTCTTTTCCTCCAGTACCCTCCTTATCCTGGGAATCCAGGTCAGCTGGGACTTACTGAGTGGCACCCTGAAACAAGCTCGTTAAATTTGGTAATTCCACAGTTCACTCTAGCTGGGCTTTTTAGTCATTACTGAAAACCACTAGTGTGTGGTGCTTTTGATCCTGAACTGCTTTTCCGTGTTTCACAAAGACGTGTTGGTTAGAGAGACGCTTATTCGCAGCAAGCTGACATTCAAAGATGCCCAGTTAAAAAACTATAAACTACTTTATTGGTTGCCTATGTGGCGCAGTCTGGCTGATATATACCTGCTATATAGTATTAGACTGTACAGTTGATTAAATACTTAATTACAATTAAATAAATAAGGATTTCTTGTATGTATTAAAGTTTTAAGTTTACCAACTTTCAATGCAGTAAGTGGAGCTTTTACATAACATTCCCTGAATATTGGTTGTTGCCTGTATATAGGATTGCACAATGTCTTTGTATTCTTATTTAGGCTTCTTTTCTAGTACAGCTTGTACTTGGCAAATGAAAAAAAGATTCTGATGCTTAAAGCAGAGGCACAAATGAGGTATTGCTTTGCCCCAATCGCGTGCACACCACACCTTCGGTCAGCAGATATCTGTTGGGCAAGAAAAGGAAGAGGAGAAGAGACAAACACAGACCTGAAAGAGAAGGAACAAGTCTTTCTACAGTCTCTTTCACCCACCCTGTCTGTCTGACTGTGGTTACCTCATTTCCTTCCTCCCTTTTCTGTGTTTACTGCACCTTCTGACCCTGTCCTCCCTCCCTAGATTGATAGATGGATCAGTAGATATAACTTATCTCAAAAGAGAAAGTGCCTCAAGGTGATTCTCATATTACATATCATCTAACTTGAGATTAAATGAGATAATAATAAAAAAACAGGTACATGAATGTGTTGTTTTCTGAGATAATATTTTAGTTGCCACAAGGAGGCGCTGAGTCTGCTGTAATGGGTGTCAGAAGAGGAGGGAGGAGACGAAAGGAAGGTCTACAGTGACTGGTGGGGGGAATGGTGATGGGGGTGTGGGACATTAGAGAGCATTCAGAGCGGCTGTAGTAATGCTTTACTGCGAGTGCTGTCGGCTTCCTGTCCTCTCCTCCAGCTTCTTCTTCACCATCATCTCTGGGCATGAGGAGCACTCTGCTCTTGTTCAGTATCTTCTCAGTGAGTGAGCTTATGGCTCACTGGGGATTACTGGAAGACACTGGGAGCTCTTACTGGTGCTAGTGGGATGTCTGATCCTTTAATCAGTTCTGCTAACTGGATCAAAGGTTATGAAGTAAGTGTTCACTGCTCTCCTCAGTTTACTCAGAGGTGGACTTTCAGTGAAGTTTGCAACAAAGCCCAGTATGTTGAATTATTTTTCACTTTTTGTTTTTACAGACTTTCTCAGTACAGAAAGCAGTTTTTATTGAGTTTGGTCTGGTCAAACCCAACGTGTTTTCTAATTTGTGTGTGTATATCTGAGGTTACTCAGTTGCTCTGTTTGATGATCTAAGGCGTCTGTTCGTTGGTCCTTCTCTTATCAGTGTATGTGCAGGGACACTGGCTCCTCTGAGCAGATTCAGAATGGCAGCTTGTATTCTTTAATATGTACAGCCTGACTTGAGCTTTGACTGTTGCGTTATTGGTTTCCTCACTTTGATTGTTCTTGTTTTGATCTGTGTTTGAGTCTTATCATTGAAGTTTACATTTTTCTCAGTCTTTGTATGCTTTGTGGCCATTTGTAAGCATGTGCGTGAGCATCTGGAGCCACTGGAGCAGCTGTTTAGAAGGTTCACTGGTGTCAGTATACCGTTATCCTGTTATAGATTATGATGTTGTCACTGATGGTTTATTAATGACACTCCATAGGGTTGAGTCTGGAATATTTATTTGTGAGAGAGGAATGTGTCGAATGTGAATTCTTACCATACCCATAAAAAAAGGCATGGTGTGCAATTAGGAACATTATATCAAAACATGCTTTTCTCAATTGGAAATGTCAATACCTTCAGACTAACTGCATATATCACAGATTTATAGAAACCCTGTAAACAATTTCAAATATTTAGTAGCTAACTGTGCGCAGTTTTTGTATCCTGTTTTGCCAGTGCTTGTATTGGCAAAATGTCTTCACGTATTGTGCTGTTCTGTTTTTCTTGTAACTCACTCTTACTTCACTGCTGATAATGTGTAAAGAGTTGCTGGTGCTGGTGCTGGTGCTGGTCAGTAGAAATCACAGTACAGAATTGACAGAAATTACACTTTGAATGAACCACTGTTTGATATTTAGGACTAATGGCTGAGGTGTTTTCTTGGTTACTCAAAACCTTGAGTTGACATAGTGCAAATAGCAAAAATGGATCATCTTGTTATGGGCTCAGTTGTTACAATAATTCAGGCTATAGTTCTAGATTAACTTTTTAATGGCACATATTCTTAGGCTTTGTGTAAACCTGTGTAACTGATCAATAATGTTTGGCTGGTGTAACCTTACAGAGTGAAATGCAGCCGGGTGGTAAAATGGTAAAAAGGAATATTAAGATATTAAAAAATTATTAGAGAATTAAGAAAATGACCATCTTTCAAAATTTTCAGGTTTGTGTATTTTGCCCTTTTATGAGGATGGGAAATCAATTTGACATCTTATCATAGGCCAAGTCTATAGGTCTGTTTATTTTTTTTCTTGATTACTGATAAAAAATTGATAGCTTCAACAGTTTTTTTTGGTAGATAACTCCACATTTCTTTTAAAAAGAATCCCTGTTTAAAGATGACTTGTAGCCAAAGTTATGCTGAAATTTCCTTTCAGACAGCACATCTCCGACTGAGTAGAGCCAAGGCCATGTAGCATCACCTGACCCGATTACTGCATGCTGATTCACTGATTTATGGGATTGTGAGAGCTGGGGTTTGTCGTTTTCAGCTGTTAATCATAAACATACAATGCTTAGACAATGGATATTAATGTCTCCAAAAAAACTCCAATTTTTGAAATAATTCTTCAAACTGTCTGAGCTGCTGGGCGTGTCGAACAGCTGCTGGAGCCTCAAAGCTGTCTGTAGCAGTAGTCGTCCATCGTCTCCTAAATGGATAAAATGAGAGCAGATTTTCTCTTTGATTATGAGCCTAAATGAAAACAGAAAACTATTGTTAATACATCATATTTATCCTAGGTAACAGATGTCTCCTATTGTAATAGTCATTTTACAATGACCTTGCAAGTAAAGTAAAGTGGCCCCCTTATATTCCCATATGAACACACCACAGCACACAGTATGAATGTGAACAGTGTGAAATTCTTTCTGTGTATTTAACCCATTCACCAAGTGAAGCAGTGGGCAGCTAGTGGTGCAGAGCCTTGGGAGCAGTGTGTGGTGACAGTATCTTGCTCAAGGCTTCCTCAGTGGTGCCAGTCCTGGGATTTGAACCCACAACTTTCTGATTGCAGGAGCAGCTCCCTGACTACTAGGCCACCAGATACATTGTCATCATCTTTCTTTCGTTGTCATCTTTCTTTGTGTAATGAAGCCACACACTGGACCACTTTTCTCCACCAGGACAACTTCCAGCAGCGGAGATGCTTGACATCATGGCGCATGAGTTTATGTAAAAAAAAACATGGCGGCATTCATAAAAGGCAATAATATTGGAGGCATACGATTCCAATGCATTGAACAACTTAGAACCTGTTCTCAACTGGAGCTGATTCTTGATTGTCATCCCTTGTGGAACTTCTCTGCTAGGCAGCGATGATTAAGGAAAGGTATAATAGCAGTAGGTTGTTTTTGTAACTGGACTCTCCTAGACTGAGGTATAATGAAAGACTGAAGTAGCTGCAGTGGCGCATCTGTGTGTTTGGTATTGTTGCAACATGACTTTATTGGTCCTTTGAAAAACAGCAGGTGCAGGGCTTAGACTGTGTTTCTGCTTTGTTGCTTCAGGAATAGCACCCTGAACCACCCCGACTGCCCCCCCCCCCTTTTCTCTCTGCAGTGTCCAGTGGAGTTTTCAGGGTGTGCTCTGAATATGGATCCTGTATTACATATTTATTCAGCTGTATATTATTGTATAAATACCAATTTCCTTTGCCATTTTCTGTTCTTTTTTTTTAATATTATGTATAAATTCAGCAGCTTTTTTTTTATTGCTACCATTCCTGACAACTGATTTGATCAGAAGCAGCTCCGAAGTGGCTCTCCAATGCACACAAGTGAATTTTTGATGCGTCTCTGCCAGTCCTGTTAACTGTCCTGTTTTTTTTCCCAATTTTAATTATATTTTCCTGTATTTTTCCTGTTTCCCCTGTTGACGAACTACATCGACATGCCAACAAACAAAACCACTCATGGGGATCCACCATCCCTGAAAAACTGTATTGGATTAGTAAAACATTCCGAGCAGGACACAAACTGATCTCTTGACAGGCAGGTGCTGTGATCCCCAAAAAACTGGTCTTTAAGGCTAGTATCTCTTAGATAGGTGTGTAGATGATACACGCACTCCATGATTCAATTTGATTCACAAAGTTCACTATTCAGTATTATTACAGTGTTTTAGAATGACATTCATAAGAAGAAAATTGATGACCGTATTCAGTTGTGGCATGTTTTACTGATCAGACTGGAGCTGGAAGGCAGGTGGGGGTGTGATGTTTGACATGAATGTAGTGAACTGGAATTAGCTTCTTGATTCGCACTGATTTAACACTATAAACAATGTGGTTATATTTTTGTTGTGTAGCTGCATAGTGTAATGTATGTGTTGACTTTGCTACCTTTTTCATTAATTACGTGACGCAGGACATTAGTTTTGAACTGCAGCTCTGCTTGGTGATTTCTCAAACTCACCTCCTAAACACAGCTGATGCGTTAGAGACTGGAAAGTGGCTAACTGTGCTGAGTCACTGCTGTAAGTGTTAAAGTGAAACACTCTCTCTTGTCAAGGTGTTTTCACCTGCATGAGATGGAATTAGGGCCTCTAAGCAAGTGAGGCATGACAGCTCTCACAGTAACAGTTAAATCCAGAAAGACTGGCCAAACTGAACCTCTTGCAAACTGCATAGTGGCGCCTGTTGCAACAGCAGCCAACAACAGAGTAATGGATGTTCAGAATGTTTGTCATGAGTAACATCAAGCTGACCAGCCTTCTCTGTATCAAATAATGCTGTGGTGCATTATTACAGAATTCCCTGTGGTTTAAACAGAGTTTTTCCAAATATATGTTTACCATATATGTTTTCTGAAGATAATAGTTTTAGCTGAGGATAACTGAGAGGTCACTAAAAAGGATACGATTAAAGACTAGGGCTAAACATTTTGGGGAAAACATGTAATTGCAATTTTTGTGATCAATTTTATGGCTGTGATTTCAATAAAAAAAAAATTTTGCTTGTTTTCCTGACCAAAACATTTTCGGCTTCACTCCTGTGCTCTGAACGTAGTGTGTCAGGCACCCAGTAACTTGTTCTGTTGTCATGTATACAGTGTGTGGGTGTTTATTTGTATTGATCTACCCAATCTATGGGCTGTTTACAAGCCCTGTGTTATAAGACGTCTTTTCACTGCCTAGAATGAATGCTTTCAAGGTTTTAAATTGCTGCATCACCATTTGTGTGGAAAATGGCAGTAAGTTTTTTTTTTTTCCCTGATTGGCATATGATGGTTTATTTAGTTAGGAGGTTGCTTGAGGAGCTCTGTCTCAGAAAGACTTTAGCTTTAGAATAATATATATGTACATACACATCGTATGTATTTGTGTGTATGTGTGTATCTGTTTTGTGTGTGTTCTCCAGATGTTCATGCAGGAGCCAAGTAGACTGGATCATTGAAGGCAGTAGTTGTTCTGGCCTATGATAAGTCGTGTAAGTTGTATTATGAATGATTAGAGTTGTTGCTTTTCAGCTATCTCTGTCACCCAGATACTAGTACATGTAGCAGTGCTGCTGATAACTAGTTACTGTTTCCACTGATGTGGCCACATGATGTGGGGCACAATAATAATAGATTCCAGACATTCAGTACAACCGGTTCCATCCAGTTCAGACTTCAGCTTGTAGCTCACACTCATCTAGAAAATGTTCCCAATGAAAATGTGTACTGCACGTATCTTCTCTCTGAGTGGGACAGAAGGAGGCTGTGTTAGTTTCTTGGTGTAGATGTGAGAGGTGGGGGTGGGCCAGTTTGGGAGGCAGCTAGTCATCCCTCTCCACAGTCCGCCTGTCAAGCGTCAAGGGGGGTAGAATGCATGCACTGGGTTGCCATGGTGACTAAAAGGAACTTGGTGAGAAATTTGCTTCAGTAGGAAAATGCTTTTTGGCTACTGAGTGCATTGTGTGCTGAGTTGAGATTTTTTGATGACTTGATGGCGTGGGGTCCTTCACACAGACAGTTGCTGTGGACAAAAGAAATCCAGACACTGCCCTTCATTTTTTTGTGCTAAATGGGAATAAGATCAGCCATTCTTGTGGCCCACCAGTCCATTTTTGTATGTTTGATGTGCATCTCTTAGGATTTTAGATTTACGGTTTTAGTCAGGAAATCTGATAGGCCTGAGAGACCAAACCAGAGGACTTTGTGTTATTTTATTTATTATCTAAGAGGAAAATGATTTAATTTCCACTATTTTAACTCTCATGTATTTTTTTTTTATTTGCACACAAATAAAAGTTATTCCTGCCTTTCTCTGGCATATAAGAGAGATGCTGGCCTCCAGCTTCAGTTCCCTTCAGTGAAACACATAGATGAAATGGCTGCAGCTTAATATATGCATCTGTGGGTCCAGAGTCCTTATAAAATATGCAGTACGTGTAAGTTGTGCTTCAGGTCTCTCCACAGTAGATCAGAACTGTTGCCTGTGATAAAGAATAGACACAAGTAAGGCTTTGACATATGTTAATTTGATCTCTGGTGCAGGGATGCCTCTGTGCCTTGGTTTAGATGAAAACGCAACAAATTTGAATTTGTGCTGATTTGAAAATGAACTCTCTAAGCACTATCCATATGCCCCTAATCAAAGGCCAATCTTTTGATGCCAGTGTTTTCCTGGTTATTGATCTCCTGGAAAAGATGATGCTGAGTGTATGTGGGATTTACAGGCTGTGCTGCACTTTAGCTTCAAACTCTTTCTGTGTCCCTTTTTTATCTACTGTAATTACTGTAATCTACCTCAATATCAGCCCTTCTTTTTGGTAACTCTGCCCATCTATTCTGTTAAATGAATTATCTTCATTCCTCAGATTACATTCCTCAGTTTTGATATGATAGTGGTAGCATGTTCTGGCATAATTTGGTATCACTTCACAGTATGGCTCCCTTAAACCACTATCAGGGGTTTAAATTCAGTTATTAATGAGTATTTATTAGGTTACAAACACTTTAAAGCTTCAAGCAGTTATGGTACATATTTTAAAAAGGCAGCAGTGACCTGTTGCTGCCAAATGGTGATCGTACATCTGTACTGTTAAGATCTTGATCGGCTACTTTGGTTCATTTTTCTTTGTCTTCATTTCAGTTATTAACTTTATCAAGGTCACTGTCCGCCTAATTTGTTTTTACAGTTTTTTTCAATTTTTTTATTATTTAAGATGTATATGTGTATGAACTAATTAATAACCAATTATACACCAGTTGAAACAAGTCTCAAACAATTTATGAGTGATCATCTTATAAAGGAGTATCTTATTTAAGTTACATCTCTGACTGGCCGGACATGCATAAAGTTTAGGTTACATCTCTGACCTGGCAGAAATACATGCTGGCACGTGATGTGCAACAGTAAGCATGTGTATACAGGGCTTGTCCTTTGTTTCGTTCGGAGTTTTTACCTAATACATTGTCTAAAGAATAGTTTGTCTGTCCTTCACTCATAAGTCTCTCCTCCCTCCACTCAGTGCCGGATGACCTGACCCCGGAGGAAAAGCAGGAGCTGGAGAACATACGGCGGCGTAAACAGGAGCTGCTAGAGGATATCCAGGTAAAACTTCTGTTTTTAAATAGTCTCTGCAATAAAATGGTTTGATGCATATAGCAAGTGTGTATAAGTGAGAGGTATCTTATTTCATCAGTCCTCTCTGTCAGCGGCCCTCCCCTTTATTTCTATACTATGCAAATACTATGATATTTAGTTTAGGTTGAAATCCATTTCCATCCAATTTCTAGCGGCATCACCTGTGTTGTGTTGATAATATTTCCTGCTTCCGACAGTTGTGGGTTTATCCTTTAGCCTCTTAAGCTTCTATATTGTAAAGTCACATCTATGAGCAGAATAAATACCAGCCTGCTTGACGTGATTACTTGTAAAATCATCCTTTTTTATCTGTCAATGGCACATTTGACCTTTTAGCTTTTATTAAGATCTCATTCATTTGTTTTTGTTGGGTTAAATCGGCTGTGTGTATTTAAGCCACATGTGACTTCATTGCACATCTGTTTATCTGAAAAATGCTTGGGGAAAGTTACAGGAGCTAAAGCAGGATTAAGCTCATCCCTCAGTAGTGAAAAGACTGTGCAAGGTGAGCTGATGTAAGGACTTTGGAGCAGATGGTCTTGCAAATTCAATTATGCTGATTGTATTATGCATTTGGAATGCCAATCATTGATCCTCCCTGTGCTTGGACTGTTTGACCTCTTCTACGTTTCGATAAATGACTTAATCAATTGAGTAAACGTAACACAATTTTAGTTGCATACCTTTTGAACTGGACCTGGTTGCTTGCTGTTCATCCCGTGTCCCATTGGAGCCATTCGTCATTCCTTGATTGGCTGAGGAACGGCAGTTCAATCTTCTGTACAGGCCGAATACTACAAAAGAGTGGCGTATTTTCACCTAAACAATGTCCAGCCTGCATAACTCTGGAGCGTTTAAAAAGGATCAATAACCACTAACGGACCTCTGTTGCCTCACTTATTAATAGGAAGCAGTTGCTGTCAATCAGCCGGTTCCATGAAGATATTTTTTAATATGTTTGTTCTTTCTTGCTCTGTCATCCAGCTTTTCCTTCAGTTTCTTTTTCAGCTACTCTTAACATTCTTTGTGTAGAGGCTATGTTCGTTGCAACATTGTGAAATATGAAACTATTTGTGGAATTCTCTTAACGCAGCAGAGATAATGAAAGCTCAGCTGTATCAATGCTTTTTTTCCCACAAAAAATGTCATAAGATCACATGAAGCCTCATGATGACCTACAAGTCACAAAATACAAAGTATGTAGAGAATGTGACGTATTCTGGTTAGATTTTGCCCAGACATTGAGTGAGAGAACGTTGCTATGTGCTTGATGTGCTTTGCTATTGTGTGAAGTTCTTGTTTGGTGGTGTAATGAGCGGAGCCCTCAAGTGAGGACAGACCTCCAGGCTTAGCTTATTCAGACTACTGCTAGAAC
The DNA here is from genome assembly GCA_037974405.1 of Brachyalestes nurse. NCBI lineage: Eukaryota > Metazoa > Chordata > Actinopteri > Characiformes > Alestidae > Brachyalestes > Brachyalestes nurse. The sequence goes on from JBBPCY010007892.1 coordinate 33,067, forward strand.
ATCACATTCTTTTACTTGGTGAGCCATGTGATGTTCCTGCAGGGCACCCTATACCCATCCATAGACTGTCCTCTGGTCTAGACTGAACAAAGTTTCCTTGAGGTAATTGGGCAACTTTGCATGCTTAATAGGCCTTAAGTTTGTTTGTCAGGGTTTGCAGTTTATTCCACATAGCTAAGGATACAAATACTGAAAAATAAAAATAATAGCAATGTCCTTTCGCGTTTGGTTTATCATTCCACCTAGATCTCTGCTTCTCACTTTCAAGAAGCACATGAGCTGGTAAAACGTACACACAGAATTGGTTATATGTTCATTTATATAGCCCATTATCATACACAAAGATAACATTATTGCCTAAAAATTGTAGGAAGTAAAAAAGAAATGATACATAGAAAATCAATTAAAGAAGATGAAAAGTATGATGGAAGTGCAAATATTTAAAAGAAAGTGGAGGAGAATAGTGCGGTGTTTAGCTTCTTTTCAAAGCTGTCTACTGTTGGTGCAGATCTGATACTGATGTGCAGTCATCTCACTCTTACCAAATTGCTCTGTTGCGTTCTGCTACAATAACAGGTCAGTTTAGCAGTTGATGGCTGGCTGTCTGCACTGAATGGGTTTTGCTGTGGCCTATTGAACCAGCAGTGGTCAGACTCTGAATGAGACTTTCCCAGTCATATCAAAACACTATGATCAGTGTTGGGCTTTTCTACACTGATGGTTATTGAAAATCCAACAATGCTGTCGTTCCGTTAGAGGTGATCAATGGTGTGTGTGTCATGCGGCCTCTCTGGGTCATTAAATGGTCTTTAGATGTTTTTGCATTTACTCCGAACCTATGTACCATGCACTATTCTGTCACAGTCGAAACAAAATCTTGCATTTCCAAATAAGCAGTTTTACAGGAGAAGGAAAAAAAGTCCTAACTTTCCATGCAAGTTAATGGTACAAGATTTTAGCATAGCAAACCTACCCCATGGATTAAAGTTTTCCGTCGCTATGATGGATTTCCGTCAACTGAATGCATTGAAGATTAATAATCTGCAAAGGACTGTATGTGTGTGTCTAGTGCGAGAGATAGAGAACAGTCTGTTTGGGAGTTTGTAGTTATTTTCCAACTTACCCTGTTCACTTTAGATCCTCTGACAGTGTTGTATCAGCTCTTTATTGTATGTGTTTGCATCATTACCGATTGTAAGTAAGTGTATATGGCGCTATTTCTGTTTATTTTCAGAAAGACACTAGATTAGCCTGTACACTGCTAATAACGGTAGTAAGCTAAAGAGAGTAAAGGGTCTAACTGTTCAAGGATTGTGTTCAGATGAGTCCTGAACCTATTGAATAATTACAGTGTATTGTTCTAGATTTACTCTAAGCATTTAGCCCACCTAGCATATTTTTAACATTTGGTTAAAAAAAAATAAATAAATAAAATAAATAAAATTCCGTCAGATTATTAGTTTTTGCTTTAATCCATGCATTTTACAAAAAATAAATGATGGGATCTAAAACTTTTTTGTATGTGCAATGATTGGGTGGCATTCCCCTTTACTTACAGCAACTTTAAGACTCTCAAGGCTGTAACATTAGTTAAAAAGCAGCTGCTCAATTAGTTTTGTTGGTTAGTATGTGATGCTAAGTGCTAACATAGCAATGTATGGTTCTGTCTGTAAATGCCAGTGGCTACAAACTTTGAACATGCAAGTTTTGATAAAATGAAAATATTATGAGCTGTAACGGACAATATTCATTTTATTGATAAAATGCCATTTTCCTGCCAGACTCCAGGTTCTAGTACACATATGAGGTCATAAAGGAACCCACCAAGCTGACCACCTTGCCAGTGACGTACAAAGGTCCTTGGCACAGTCAGCTCGATCTCAGACGCTCTGCTGTAGACATGATATGATACACAGCACACATTACGTTACATCCTGGTCTGCGAGTAATGACAGGAAAAGTCCAGAAGGAAGAGAATGTTGTTCATAATGTGCACTGGCACACCACCGAGGCCCACATTTCAACCCATCCGGCTGCCTAACGGGAACGTGACTTATGGCAGGCCTGCGGCCTGAGCTCAGGCCTAAATCACCCACTGCCAGCTCAAGAATAACACCGGGGAGAGGGAGATTAACTGACTCAGACTTCACCATATATCCACTCCACCATATACCCTCTCCACCAAATATCTAAATACACACTCCACTATGTATGTATGTAAGTGTATATAATCCACAAGTGACAGCTGGGACAATTTCTTCTACCTTCTTTCATTTTCAATTGTGGACATTCTACACGATAGTGTGAAAGCTGGGGTAATAGAACTGCAGCCGCCTTGCATTGGCCATGAAAGAAGGTAGATGAGCTTGACCCCGTTCCTCTATTGGGCCTTATGTTTTTGGTTCACCTTGTGTTTTTTTCTGTCCTCAGTTGGTCTAGTTTGCCACTATGCATTTTTACTAGCTCCTGCCCCCACTTGCCTAGAACAATGAGAAATGTTACATATTGTGGAAAACTCAGAAACCCATGTGTGTATATATATTATTCAGTGTATATATGTTAATATATGTGTGTGTATATATACATATATATTATTCAGTGTATATATATTATTCAGAGGTTTTGTTCCAACAATTGTGACATACAAGTGAACAGAAGCTGAACTATCTTATCCAATCAGGGGATTAACAGGGGATTAAATGAAAAATGTAGCCAGTACCACATACACCGTAAACACGTTTCCTCCTACAGAAGTCTCCCTAGTGTAGTGTAGACCAGGAAAAGCCTTTTCTGATGATGCATTGTGAAGGCATCAGAAACATTTGGAAAGCTATGGCTGCTTTGGGAGAATTATTTATTTATTTATTAACCTGAGTTTGGCTCCATTTCTGTGCCTCAAAGGATGAAATTGTCCATTTTCTTGGTTGTATTTGTTAGTCTCTACCTCAATGACTAGTCTTGCAGTTAGGAATGTTTGATATACTTCCACAAAGCAAGGTATGTCTTGTAATGAGAGAACAAAAATGAAATCATAGAAAATTATGAAAATGCACCACAGCATTGTGTCTTTTCATAATGTCAGAGATGCTGATTTGTAATGGCTTCTTGTAATGACCTTTTCCTCTCCAGCGGTTGTGCTAAGTTCACAAAAAAATCGGTGTAATAAAGGCTTCTGGTTTTTAGTGCTAAATCATTTCATGGATTTCATAGATCATTCTCCATGGATTTATGAAGTAGAGAAGAGGACCATGCCCAAAGCTCTTGCACCTCACAATATATTGTCCTGCAAATGTGTCCTGTGATAAAGAGTGGCCATCTAACCAAAGAAGAAGCCCCCAGATCTCTAGGCAATGTTCTCAAAGTTCACTCAGTCATACACAGTCTCCCCCAATACTGCAATGTGTTATTGAGGTATGCTGTTAGGTCTGATTCTAAGTCAGTTCAGCAATTGCCTTAATCCTGGGGTCTATAAGTTTGTAGACTCCTGCTAGATTGGAATCAAATGTATTATATGAATGCTTTTGCCCCCGCTTTGCTGCAGGAACAGCTTCTACTGGATGGCTGAATGCTGCTGTGAGGATTTGACCACAGCCCTGACTGCATTAGTGAGGTCAGGTACTGATGTAGGGTGATTAGTTCTGGATCAAAAAAGGTACTGGATGGAGTTCCATCACTCCAGAGAAAGCCAAATGCTGGGGGTCTTTATACCCCTTTATCACCTGGGCATGGTGACTTTAAAGTCATGTGTGGCCCGTTCTAATGGTCAGCGCTTTCCTACAGAGATAAAAGCTTAAAAGCTGTGTGCTTAATGTACTTACGCACTGAAACTTCTAAACCACGGCCAGACCTTTGTGAGAAAACTGATCACTGATCACTAATCACTGATGCCACGGATGAGTGAAGACTATACCCAGTCAGTCAGTCACACACACACACATACTCACACACACTGCCATATACTCATGCGTGTACTGTAGCCCCCTGCCTCAGGTCCTGCTCCCTGGCAGCGGATTTCAGGGAGTCAGGTTTTTATTAAGCTGTGGTCTTGGCTGCTGCTGCCGGAGGATGGGAGGAGGGAGGGAGGTGGGATAAGTTGCTCTTTGTGGAGAGAGACAGAGGTGAAAGGCGGACTGTGGGGAGAAAGGTAGGGGGGAGTGCTTCAGGATCAACCCTCCGGCTCCGCGGCTCCTGTCCCGGCACTCATGCTGAGACCCACACTGCTGCTGCTCCTGCACCTTCCGCCAATAACCACAGCCCCGTGAGACCCCTGCACGCGTCTGTGTGTGTGTGAGAGAGTGCAGAGGATGTACCCTCAGCCACTAGCACGAAAGACATCTGGAACTGAGCGTTAATGCATGAACACGTCTTTAAGAATATATATACAGTAATCCTCCACTTTTCGCGGGGGTTACATTCCAAAAGTACCCACGTATAGTGAAAAAACACGCTGTTGGGTTTTGGGGAAAAAAATGCTTATTTTTGTAGTGTATGCCCCCAAATATGCTCCCAGAACAGTTTAATGCATTACCCTTAAAGAAAATGTAAAGGTAAACCCGTATTCGCCTCTTTTTATTTAAATTCCCCGCCGAGATCTGCAACTCGGAAGGTCGCTGGTCAAAAGTATAGGGACACCACGGCGAGGTGAACGGTTAAACTACTTGTGCTAAAAATACAAATGAGGGCTCATTGGAAAGGTCTCCTGGAGATCAATCGAACTGTGGAGTGTCTAATAAAGGTGTGCAGATCAATACTGAAATCTCGATTCTTCCAATACCAGTTGTTTATGTTCTAGAATCAATTCTCATATTAAAGTATCGATATTTTAGTCATTTGGGGTAAATGTGTAGTTTATCATTAACAGGAACACAGTGGAA
>JBBPCY010007919.1:0-15791 GCA_037974405.1 Brachyalestes nurse
TGTAACCTAATTCATAGGTTTGTGTTCAGTCAGTGATAAAAACCATTGTAACCTAAATTATAGGCTTGTATTCAATAATAAATAGTAAAAAAAAATGCTTCTTGTAAGGTCTGTATGTATGTGCGATTAAATGCGATTAATTAGATTAATTAATTAGATGAAAAATTTTAATTGCTTGACAGCACTATTTTTTTATGTAACATGCTCTGCGGTCAAATTACTCTGTTGCCCGCTACTAATAATGCTATTTTTACCTCCCGAAAACGTTTCTCAAAAATAAAAACGACAAACTAATTTTAAAAAATCAGATTTCGTAGTAAGTGTGACGATACATGAATTGATGCAGAAAAGAATTGCGATAAAAAGGAAATACTTAAGTATGTTAACACTAAGTATTAAAAATTCCCAAACTCCCAAAACATCCACAATCTGGGCCTGCTGCTGATATTTGCAGATATAAAGCACACAATTACATTTCAGTTTCTTCTTCACTTGATTTTTGGATGTGAAAAATTACCTTTTGTACTAAACTGCACATTTTTTTTCTTATAGTTTTAAGCGTATATCTGTTTTATTAGTGCTTTCTGTGTTTTGGATCCTGTAACCTGTGTATATGACAACATTTACTCTGACTTGGGCTTGACTTTGACTGGCTGTCTAAATTAAATTTCATCTATGTAAGTGTGCCAATATCGAGGCATGTTGTTTGACCACACACTTTCTCTCACGACTGTACCAACACTGGGAAAATGTAATGATACCCAGCAAAGTAAAGTGGGCTTTTGAGTGTGTAAAGGCGCTTCTCCATTGGTATACAGGAACCGTGCTGTATCTTAACCGTACTGCGATGGTAGAGAACAGTCCAGTAACGGAGTTTCTGCCTCGGTCCTCTCATCAGTCTATGGCTGGTCTTCCCAAAACCGCGCCCATGGAGTTGAACCGGCGGAATGTTTTTCTGCCAGAGCCGCTTTTGATATTAAGGTCTTTCATTATTTACAGTCTTGTTTGAGTTTTTTCATTTATTCTCAGCGTTGTTACCTAACCTAACACCTAACCCAGCTAACCTTCACGTTTCTCACAGCGTTGAATGTAAATTTGCTACCATCATAAATATTTCCACTTAAATTTATCATCAGCCCAAGCAGACAGTAGTGCTTGTACTTTGGAGACTGCCCAGTTGTTAGTGTGTAATCTCCATTGGTGGCATTTTTATTGCAGACAGTAAAAAAAACAAGGCATCTTTCCAGGTTGTGATGACCATTCGACCCATCAGACAGAAGAGACGCAGTACGGTCAGTTCGCAGTACGGCACGGTTCCTTGTACCAGTGGAAAAGCACCATTAAGTTTCTCGTTTAAAGCTCCTACTCTGAATCCAAAGATCAGAACACCCACCTTCTCTGTCTGCTGTTTACTGAGTGGCAGTTCCAGCGTATCTTTGCGGTTCTGCAGGTTCCTGAGCTGCTTCTTGGTCTTGTTTGGAGCTCCAGGAGTTTTCTCTAGGGTCCCCAGGAGGTCAGAGAGGTTGATCTTTTCTCCGGCTCCATCTGCATTGACCGAGAACTCGGAAACCTGCAGGCTTGCTTCTGACCGCTCCGTCTGCTTCATCCTGAAGGAATCAAGGAGAACGGTGTTAGAAAGATGTTTATTTAAAAGCAAACTAGAAGTGATGTTTTCTCCCGGGTGCAAAATATCATCTCTTAATATTAAAGCACGCAAAAACAAGCTTAAATTCTATCTGCAGGAAAAGCCTTGAGCCATCCCTCATTTCCTGATATCTTACTTTCTGCCTGTCAAACTGCCTTAGCACCGCCTGATCATCTGGAATCATCTGCACCTGGTTCAGGTCTTAAGTTAGATGGTCTTTGTTCTGCTTGAATGATTCATACGTAAGTCACTGTGTGTTTTAACAAACAAAAAACATTCCTCTGAAACTGGTCTGATTCAGGGACTGGACTGAAACTGAGAGTCTCTGAAAGTCCTTCAGGAAGCCTGGAGAACTGTTCCTCAAGACTACATTAAAAATACAAAAAAGCCTGGATTGTTGGAAGTAAAACATGAAGAAACGAGGGTGTTCACTTTTACACAGTGCTGTAAGTTTAGAGCAAGAATGTGGCTGCAGCTAAAGACTCAAAACATAATTTGACCTTTTCCTCCCTCCCAGAGAGCTGATGGCCTCCAGTAGTTTCGTGTGTTTTCTCTCATCGTCACTGCCCTCCTGTGCAGAAATACATACATATAAAGAAATATACACACACACGCATGCATGCACACATACATACATACATACATGCATATACTTACATACATAAATAAATAACCGTGTAACAGTCTTAGGCATCTGTTTACTAATGGGCAGTGATGTAAAGTAAGTGTTAAAGTACTAATATCACAATAAATACAAATAACATTAACACAGTAAATAATGGTTTTATGTATCACAAAGTGTTCGCTCTGACCTCTTTTATCATGGCTCTTTTAACTTCAGTAGATTAAATTAGGTGTGTTGTTTATGAAATTCTGTGGTGTTCTAAACAGCTCACAAAATATCGGCTATTTTTTTTTTTTTTTAGAAAAAACCCAAAACTTTTTTTTTTTTAGATTTTTTTCTTTCTTGTTTGCATTTGTTGTAATGTTCTCGTGTTTTTGCTGAAAGAAAGAAATCCAGTCACTGCTGATATAAATGACTTCAGACAAGTACACACTTTTGCACAGTATATACACACACACAAATACACACACACAGATCAGGAGTCATGGATTCAGTCACACGTTGATTTTTTTTCTGAGAACCGAACTCAGTTTTACGCGGAAATCCTCACAATAACGCAGAAACTGCAAATATCCTCCACCTTTTTTGCTTTTTTTGTGGCACTAAAAATAATTTTTCTGGATGTTTTCACACAAAGGGGCTCGGGGCAGGCTGTAGCCAACAAGGAAGCACTTTTTTCGAATTCCACACCAGGGTTGAGCCCCCGTGCTCCAAGCGCGATCTCTCCGCAGTGCAAGCACTCAGACACTTCAAACTCCACAGTTCAATTGATCTCCATGAGACCTTTCCAACGAGCGCTCATTTGTATTTTCAGCCCGAGTAGATCAGGGGTTATTCCCAAAAATCATTCACCTCGCCACGGTGTCCCAATTCTTTTGTCCTGTGACCTTTCGAGTTGCATATCTAGGCGGGGAATTTAAATTAAAAGAGGCAAATATGGTTTACCTTTACATTTTCTTTAAGGGTAATTTATTAAACTTTATTTTTTACATTTATTTTTTTAACCAAAACACAAAAACACGGTTTTTCACGAAAAGCAGGGGATTACTGTGTGTGTGTGTGTGTGTGTGTGTATATATATATATATATATATATAAAATATCCACAACAAAATATCTACAAATCCATTACCTCTTCCTCACTGGCACTGATAATTTCTTCATCATCTGGGGACAAGTCCTCCTCTTCATTATCACCACCAGCCATGGCTGCTGGAACAACCCCTTTTCTGTGGGAGGAGGAAATGCAATTCATGCCAGCTGTGAGGGTTACGAAGTGTCTATTTGACTTCCTAAAAAGTTTAATTATGTTTCTACTTCCAGTCACTCAGATCATTCAAATTACACCCACACTGAACCATCTCAGCAAGTGCGGCACAGTGTATCATCTGTCATTCGTTATGGTGATATCTGTCTCAGCATGCATGAGTCTCTAACCAATCACAGTGCTTCTGACAGGCTGAACAGTTACTGCAGACATTTGCACAATAAGGACAAAATCTCAGTATTGCGATTTTACTGCTACAAATTGCGATTGCCATGCCTTTCAAGATTTTAAAGGACCCATATCATCACTTTTCTGGAATTAAAAAGCTTGAAGTCTGTAAATATAGTTTCAAAAGGTACATTCATGCAGTCCATATATGAAAATATAAGCTACAAATATAGCCCGGCTTCAAATCACAGAAGTAATAATAGTAATCATAGACAATATATTGTGTAACCCTCAACTTTATTATTATCTGGGGCTGTGTTCCAAACCACACACTGCTATACTGTGCACACAGAATTCTATTTCTATATATTTATATTATTTACATAGAGTACTTTTTATATTATATTGTTGTGTTATATAGTTTCTATTCTGTTGGTTATGTTGCTCTTACTTGTGTTCTGTCCACTTGGCAGCTATAACAGTGCAAATTTCCCACTTGTGGGACTGATAAAGGGTTATCTTATATTGTCTCTTTACGTACATCGCTACAGAAGGTAGTTAACAGTAGTGTAGTGTTTTTACACACTATTTAAGGTGGCAGTGTGCAGTTTGGGAAGCAGCCTGAGCACATTCTTCTTTATTCATTATGTGACCGTACGGTCACCAGTGTTTTTTGTGAGAAAAGCTGTAAAGACAGTAACGTTAAAGTAAAAGCTCAGAAACCTTTTCATGGAGGCTCCGAGTCTGTCCGTGCGGAGCTGCAGCCCACGTGTCCGACACGAAGCGGTTAAAATGCGCGCGTCTGTCGCTCTCCTGTAGCACGACCGGGATTTAATTTACGAGTCAAGGACGACACGACACCGACACCAACACAAATTCACAAAAATGTACTTTCTTTTTTTTCTACAACAGCCTGTCAGCCAACTTCTCTCCACGGCTCCTCACAAACATAGCGCCGCCATTGAACATGACGTACTGGACACAGAACGCTTACGTAGAAACGAGCTCAGCAAATCAGCTTCGAGTTCTCAAAAACTGAAAAAGGAAAAGAAACTTGGTGCCTCTATAATACTACTACTGCTACTTTTACTACTACTACTACTACTAAAAATAATAATAATGACCACAACAACAATATTAATGTTAATAATAATAGTATTATTACTACTACTACAAACAATAATGATCATTATAATCATAATAATAATAATAATAATGATAATAATAATACTGCTAATAATAATAATAAAAATGATACTTATAGTAGTACTACTAATACTACTAATATCAATACTAATAGTAACACCATCTCCTCAGCATCCTTCTCCCAACTCACTCAGAGTCTCTTCTCAGCATCCTCCTCCCAACACACTCAAAGTCTCTCCTCAGGACATCTCCAAACCAACACAATCTCACCTCTCTGGCTTTTCCTCCAAAAGGTCCAACTTGAGCTGACCCTTTAATAAACTCTTTCCTGATTTTGTCCATCCCCGTGCAAATCTTAACATTTTCGATTCTGACACCTCCAGCTTGGCTTCCTGACTTTTCTTCAGTGCTGCTGCCTCCAAACAATCAATCCAGACAACACAACTGGTCTCACTACTGTCTTGTACACCTTCCCTTTCACTCTTGTTGGTACCTGCCTGTCACAAATCACTCCTGTCACTCATCTCCAGCCATTCTACCACACAAATCACTCCTGCCACTCTTCTCCACCCATTCCACCACACAAATCACTCCTGCCACTCTTCTCCACCCATTCCACCACAAAAATCACTCCTGTCACTCTTCTCTACCCATTCCACCACACAAACCCCTCCTGCCACTCTTCTCTACATACTCCACAGTGTCTGAACTCCTTCTACAGCTCTACTCCCCACATCCTCACCATTCCACTGACAAAGATTACTTTGACTTTGAAAAAACAAAACACTCAGTTCTCATCTAAACAGTTTTAAATATTATCTTCTCAGGGTACAAGACTTGCACAGTACTGAGGCGGTTTAGGGGCGGGGCTTCCGAGTCAAGCCCACTGTTCGCCACTGTGTGTGTCGTCATGCCGGTTGTTGCCATAGCAACCGGGGCTCCTGCAGCACGTGTGTTTCAGTGATGGCTGCCGGAGACGACAGAGGAGCAGCTGCTGCTGCTGAGGTTCTCAGAGCTTTATCTCGACACCTGAACTGCTTAAACGAAGACAACAAGAGCACCAGGAGGCGGGCACTGGAGGCCATCAGGAGAGAGACAGTCGGGAAAGATCTGCCTGGATCCGAGCTGCAGGTGGTGTTCGCAGGTCTTTTGAAGGTACTCCTGAAGAGCCTGGCTGATCCTGCCGAGAGCTGCAGAGAAACGGCCGTACAGACTCTTGGGGACTATATAAAATGCGTCCCGAGACCCGAGGAGTCTCTGCCATATTTAATGCCCTGTCTGGCTCAGCGACTGGGCAGCAAGGACATCTTAGAACCTGCAGAGGAGCTTCGCCTCTCCATGGTGGAGCTCCTGTCTCTGACTGTGGAGCTCTGCGGGAGACACCTCGCTCCCTACCTGGACGACATGATCAAAATCCTCCAAAAAACGATAACCGACCCCTTTCCTGACGTTAAGAGAGAGAGCTGCAAGTGCACGATCAGTTTCGCCCGGTGTGTCCCAGGTACGGGCCCATGTTAGCTCGCTAATGCTAACAGCTAGCCTGGATAAACTGAGCTTAAACTTACGTAGTGACACGTGGCTGGTCCTGTAAGTGTGGCAGCCTCAGAATTAAAGTTAGTGTATATATAAATACGCCTGTAATTATTATGTATTGTGTACTGTTTTCTTTCTTTATTGGTTTGATTCAGTTGCTAACAATGCTAGCCTGGAAGCTAGCCGTGTGTTGTGGTTGGTGGCGTTGCCATGGTAATAGCCATGGCTCCATCAGTGTCCAGCCACAGGCCCACTAAACCAACAGTAGCCTTTATTTTCTCTCGTTTCCCTCATTTCTGTCACATTTTGCTTTACACATGTTGGCAAGCTTAGATTTAAAAATTGCATACTTTAAGTGAAATAACACATTTACAGACACGAGGAACATATACAATACAATAGGGATGTAATGTCGTACACATTTTTGTGCTCTTCTTTAACACACACACACACACGCACGAATGGTTTGCTAATAGGGATGCACAATAATACTGAAATGCTGGATACTGAAATACTGCAGATGTTTTTATCAAGCAAAGATACAATACTGATATGCATCCTATATCAGTATATCCTCTATGAATCAGTATTTTGCTATCAGTCTCTGTACATTAGTATCAATATATCAGTATCAGTATGTCCGTAAGAATATATAAGTATCAGAATATCAGTATCAGTATATCACTATCATCATAACAGAATTAGATAATACGTATCAATACACCTGTATCACTATCAACATATCAGCATAAATACCAGCATTGGACTGATGTTTCAAATCTATATTTGATTGTATTTACTGTACCCTGTATGACCTAAACATGTGATGCTGGGCTACTTTGCAAAAATGCACTTTATTAATTTTACTATATTTGTAACTTTAATACAAATAAAAATGATTTATTTTTAATTTAGTCCAGGTAGACATCAAACCAAAATTTTCATGTTATACACTATACTGATCTCATAGGAATCCCATTCCTCTGCATTTAACTCATTCATTTAAGTGCTGACAATGGTGGCCAGGGAGGGTACCTAAGTGGTGTCACTGGAGGTCCTGGGGTTTGAACCTGTGACCTTCCGATTTCAGGGCCAGCTCCCTAACCATCAGGCCACCAGCTACCCCGTAAATGTTAATGCATGTTTTGTAAATGTTTACGTATCAGCAGATGCGTATATGTGAGCTCATTAGTTGGATGATTTATGACATTGGTTGTGATCACAGCCATTTACTCTTATTCAAATTTCAGCATGTGGATGGATTTTAAAACGAAATGCTCCATTTTATAGAAACTTAACATTTTGTAATTGTTCACAATGGTAGCAATGGTAAACCACAATGCCTTAAAAGTCTCCTTCCCAAAAAATGATTGTGCATATAGCATAGAGTATTTTGTAGCATAGCATATGTAGTATTTCTGGAGAGTTTTTATTTGAATTTATATTTATATCATTCTTGTCTCTGTGTCTCTGTGTGTCTGTGCAGTCATAACAAAAACAATTTCCTCCGAGATCAGTAAAATTTACTGATTCTGGTTCTGTCATGACGGTCTCCATTGTTCTCTTTGCTGAATGTTTTGTTTCTGACAGCTCTTTCTATTTAAGAGATGTGTTTGTGTTGTGTTTAGATCACTTCCACATGCAAGCGGAGAGTCTGGTGAAGCCTCTGATGCTGACTATCTCTCACCAGCACTCCCGCGTGCGAGTGGTGGCCACAGAGGCGACCGGCGCTGTTATCCAGTATGGGACCGGAAAGAATGTGGACGATGTGCTCTCTCACCTGGCACAGAGACTGTTCGACGACTCTCCACAGGTAAAAACACTTCCATCGCTCATGAGCAGCCAGTTTTACATTCAGTCTGCACAGCTTCCCAACTGGACTCACACCTGTTCAGTACATTCACTCATTAATACAATCACTCATTATAAATACAATCACTCATTATCAGTACAGTCACTCATCATCAGTACAGTCACGTGGATTAAAGTTTTCCGTCGCTGTGACAGATTTCCGTCAACTGAGTGCACTGAAGATTAATAATGAAACTGATGCAGCTTGGTGTGAGAAAGGCAGGAGTGTAAAGAGAGCACTGGTGCATGCAAAGACTGTGGGTGCATGTTGAGAGAGAGACAGAGACTGTCTGTCTGTCTGTCTGTCTGTCTGGGAGCTTGTAGTTCTTTTCCAACTTACCCTGTTCACTTTAGATCCTCTGACAGTGTTGTATCAGCTCTTTATTGTATGTGATTGCATCATTACCGATTGTAAGTAAGTTTATATGACGCTATTTCTGTTTTCTTTCAGAAAGACGCTACATTAGCCTGTACTCTACTAGTAACGGTAGTAAGCTAAAGAGAGTAAAGGGTCTAACTGATCATGGCTGTGCTGTATATTCAGGCACTTTACTCTTGTTTGAGGATTGAACCTATTGAGTGCTGAACCTATTGAATAATTACAGTGTATTGTTCTAGATTTACTCTAAGCATTTAGCCCACCAAGCATCTGTTTAACATTTGGTAAAAAAATAAAATAAAATAAATAAAATTCCGTCAGATTATTATTTTTTGCTTTAATCCATGCAGTCACTCAGTATCAACACAATCACTCATTATCAACACAATCGCTCATTATCAGTACAGTCACTCATTATCAGTACAGTCACTCATTATCAGTACAGTCACTCATTATCAGTACAGTCACTCATTATCAGTACGGTCACTCATTATCAGTACAGTCACTCATTATCAGTACAGTCACTCATCAGTACGGTCACTCATTATCAGTACGGTCACTCATCAGTACGGTCACTCATTATCAGTACGGTCACTCATCATCAATACGGTCACTCATCATCAGTACGGTCACTCATCATCAGTACGGTCACTCATCATCAGTACAGTCACTCATCATCAGTACAATCACTCATCATCAGTACAGTCACTCATCATCAGTACAGTCACTCATTATCAGTACAGTCACTCATTATCAGTACAATCACTCATCATCAGTACAGTCACTCATCATCAGTACAGTCACTCATCATCAGTACAGTCACTCATCATCAGTACAGTCACTCATCAACACAATCACTCATTATCAATACAATCACTCATTATCAGTACAGTCACTCATTATCAGTACAATCACTCATTATCAGTACGGTCACTCATTATCAGTACGGTCACTCATTATCAGTACGGTCACTCATCAGTACGGTCACTCATCAGTATGGTCACTCATTATCAGTACGGTCACTCATTATCAGTACAGTCACTCATTATCAGTACAGTCACTTTGGTTGAAAAGTGTTTTACCTTTTGTTTTGGAAAAAATGTCTTTGACCGGTTTTAGTATTTGGAGCAGTTTTGGAACAGTTTAAGGAGCAGTTTTTTTGCTTTGATTTTCTTTAAGTTAAATAACCGGATAGAGCAATAGATCAATTTGTGGTCCTGGAATTGGGTCTCCTCTGTTTTCTTATCAGTTTATCTGGATGTGATGAGAATGAATGAAAACCCCTTTACTCAGAACCTCTGAGGGTTGTGTCTCTGTATTTTTCACAGATTTACAGTATATTTATTTATTTTGAACAGCTGCTGATAAAGCACACAGTATTGTTGCTTTACCACCTGCTGATGAAACATTTACACAATTTGAAAATGACCTTGTACCAAATCGCACATTTTGACTCCTAGTTTAGAGTTTATATTTATGGTTTATTTATATCTGTTTACTCTGTGTCCTAAAATCTGGGGCCACTCTGTCTCGTCTCACGGTGTATAGCTGAGATGAAAAAGTTCACTCTTACTTTGACTTGAATGGACTGGAAAACTCCACAGTGCCACCACAGTGAAGCATTGATCTGTGCTAATATGTTTATTTTTGTCCTTCTCCATCCTTCCGTCCAGGTGAGGAGAGCTGTAACCGTGGTGGTTGGTGATTGGCTCCTCCACCTGCCGGACAGATACTCCTACTTCCACAAGCTCCTCCCACTCCTGCTCAGCAGCCTCAGTGACGAAATCCCAGAGATAAAGTAACACCATACACACTTCCATTATTATATAGATGAAAATGTAGATAAAACTCTAACTGCTGCAGAGATGATACAAAGATGATACAGACTTTTAAACCTGATTAAATGAAAGTCAATAAAAAAAAAGGACTTATCAAACGACACAAGCACAAAATTTCACTTTGCAAACGTTAAACATCTGTGCCAGTTATTGACTCAGTTTTGTTGATGTAAACTGTTTTTCTGCACAAATTGAACCATATTCTAGACTCGCAAGACTAAATTGGGCATTTAGCTAAAATTACAGGCTCTAGAACAATGTACACAGAGGCTTTGAGATTAAATCTTTACCCCTTATCCTACATCCGGTCAGCGCAATCACCATTAATATGCAAAATTAAGCTCAGAAAATAAGGAGCAAATGGCACAGAGCACTATGTTAAACTGTAGAAGGACAGAGGTAACATATATCTCCTTTATAAGGTTCTTCAAATATAAGTGGTTCCAAAAAGAATGCTAATTTCAATCAGAAAATCCAAAGGCTCCTAGTGGAACCTCATGTTTTTAGAATGTGGGACCCAATTCAAGTGCAGTTCAAGTGTAGTTGAATTTTTAACCCTATTCCTGTTCCTCAGGAATGTGGCTGTGGAGCTGTGGAGGCAAGTCGGTGCTCAGTGGGAGAAAGAAAATGAAGAAGATGTGAAGGATAAAATGGATTTCCTCAGTTCTCCTCCGCCTGGGTACCCGACTGGGGGTGAGTTCAGCAAAAATCAGCTCTTAAGTGCTCCTCACTGGGAGCCCACCATTACCAAGATATTTGATGGGATTTACAGCTGTGTTGCTGTTTTCGTAACTTTGTAATAAACAGATGCTGTTTTTCTTCATTCGCTGTAGTTCTGCATAATTTTAGCCTTAAACAAAATCCTATTTTTGCTCAAGTGCTAGCAATAAAACAACTAAACAAAAATAGTACACATGACAATTTATTTAATGAGGAAAATGATCTAATATTGCATATATATTAGTGGCAAAAGCAAGTGAACCTTCTGTGTCTGGATTGACCCCCTTTGTGCAGCAACTGAACATTTCCAAATGTTAAAAATTTTTAAGTGTTCAAAATCCAAAACAATCCAATATAACACATCCAACTATTGGGATTAAAGACTCTTTAAATAGATTATATCCGTAAAATAAATAAACACATATAGCACCAAAACTTTTGACCTTTAGTCAAATTTGAACCTAGACACTCCTGATGAAATGGTAAAGCTCTAACCACTGAACTACTCACTCTCCGTATTCAGATTCTGTTCTAAACTTGAAATTGCTTCAGGAGCACTGTCTATCTGATCAAGTCAAGTGAATTTTCAGTTTTGTTTATTAGCAACTCTCTTTTACAGACAGTATGAAAGTATGAAGGTGGTTTACTACAGACATCCTCGTCTTAAGGCATGAAACTCACCTGGATCAATGAACTAAATTGTGTATTTTAAAAGAATCAAACCACTGATGTGATATTGATGGTCTGGATGATTTTCACCCCTGCAGGATTAGGTTCTTACCCCCCTACATCTAAATCTCAGAGCTAATATTTTTTAAACTGGGTCAGCTGGAGTTTGCCAGTCTGGCAGACCTTACCCCTTTTATTAATAACTATCATGAGCAGCTGCAAGATGATTTATTAATGATTGACGCAAGACTGAATGCCCGAGTGCCATTGGGCTGAAAGATTTTGGATGAAAAGGCACAGTGAACCTCTGCATTCCTCTTCAGAACATTACAGGCAGGAGATCGGCCCTGTGCTGCTTTTCTGAATGACTGAGTGCCCATGCCCATTAACTTGTTCCGTTTTTCAGCATTGCTTGATTTTGGGTGTTTTTTTTACCACAGACGATATTGACGAACATTTTTGACAGGGTTTTTGAAGCTGAACTCCTTTGCGGCAGCTCGGGTTTAGTGGAAGTAAAGTAGAGTGTCTGACCTTCCTGAGGTCAAGCCAAAAACAGTTCAGCAACTCCGTAGCGAGCAAAACTCTTCAAATCACCCTGAACAGGCTGAATCTATACACACACACACACACACACACTATATGTATATATATTAGGGCATTAACACAAAAGTCGACTAGTCGACTTCAAAGGCACTAGTCGACTCTGCCTGAGAGAAGTCGACTAGTCGAGTGGTTTTTTCCTCTCTCTGTGCCCGCTTGCGTGCACAGTGCAGTCTCTGCCTCTGAATGGCTGACGCTGACACGCGTTCCGTGACTTAACCAATTATTGTAGTCCCTTCATAAAAGGGGCGGTACCGTTGCCGCTTAGAGTGAAAGGTAAACACAGACAGCAACAAGGCGAGAGACACGGCAGCAGAGGAGACACATACACATCACATGTGTGGAGATACTTCACTCTAGACAGACAAACAGCACGGAGACCTGCACAATCTGCACGTCGGTGTTAAAGTACAGTGACAGTACCGGCGTTCTGCAAGGCCATCTGACACGGCACAGCTAGCTAGCATGCTAACATGGCTAACGCTAACACTGCAGGGAGTCGTCCTGCCAGCTTAAACTGTTCCCTCTCAGGCGGACACTTAAATTTACCAGAAAATTCAAAGTATCAGCCAGTCAGGCAGGAGCACAGAGCCCGAGGAGCAGTGTGTGTGGGTGGAGCAGTGTGTGGAGACGGTGCTCAGGGTTACCTTAGTGGTGCCACTAGCAGCCCTGGGATTCAAACCCACGGCCTTCTGATTGCAGTGACAACTCTTTAACCACTAGGACACCAGCTGCCTTGCCATCATCTATCAATTATGGCAGTTCCATCATTGATAAAGAGGAGTGATCCAGTTCTATTATCAATAAGAATGACAGGTGATCCAGTTCCATCACTCATAAAGACAAGTGATCCAGTTCCATCATTAAAGAAGATGAATGATCCAGTTCCATCATTAAAGAAGACGAATGATCCAGTTCCATCATTAAAGAAGATGAATGATCCAGTTCCATCATTAAAGAAGATGAATGATCCAGTTCCTTCACCAGAAAATGCAAAAAATCCCCCCCAGTCATTAAGTCCCATAACACCATGCAAGATGAGAAAGTTGTTTTTCTTTCCTCTTATTAAGTATTAATGAAGAAACAGTTACTGGGTTTTAATCAACAATGTGTTCCGTCAACAAAGTTTGTCTGAAGTCATTTTTAAAGTAGAGACTTCATCCGTTTTTTCTTTTTCAGTCTTATCTGAAACTCTTTGTTCCAGACTTCAATGCACTTAATCCCTGTTTACATTCTGGAGAGGATTATTTGTCTGTTTAACAGTTTTTCTTTCATGATTAAAAAAAATCTGTGTTTAAATTTTCTGACTATTTCAGAGTAATCAAGAAACACTGATGACATTTCAATACTTTTTTACTTTTTAAAGGCTCAGTAAACAAAGCCCTTAGAAGGTAGAAATGAAAGGAAATACTATAATAAACAGTGGCTCCTAAACACAAAATATTTGGGCGCCAAATTATTTTTTTAGGAGTCAAAATCAATGTAAATAAAATAAAAAAATGTAAATAAAAAATATTGTCATGGCACATTTTGTCTCCAGTCTTACGCCATGTAAAGAGCGTTAAAACGAAAGAAGAAATCACAACATGGACTAAATTGTTGCCAAAGTAAAACATAGTAAGGCTGAACAATTGTTTTAAATATATTTGGCCATTTTAACATCTCATTTTATAAACCTTAGCTAAGACAGGCTAAGCGAGCAAAGCTATGCATTCCTGTGTTCAAGTCAGCCTCCAAACAATGTTATGGCTGAACGTAAGCACTATAATACAGGATTTTAGAATAGCCCTGTGTGCCGTGCTAGTTTGGTAACAGATGCTGAACCGGCATCATATGGTCAAAGCTACCACTTGCTGTCATTAAAACTCAGTGGAGGTTTAATGATTCCTTCTGAGGGGACAGCCAAGGTGGTTAAAGTAGCGGAGCGTGTTCTCTGACAGTCAACATCAGGGCAGTCAGTGTATCTCTGATCGATCCGTTTGTCTGGTCCACAGTTTGGAATCGACAACCTTCATTTTAAGCTCTTGTTTAGTTCTGTAGTTGTGTCAGCCTTCCACAAACTAAGGCTGCACCACATTGTCAGACTGAACACTTAAACTACAGAGTGGCAACACAGAAAAACTGTAAGACAGTTCTGTTTCAGGGATTTTAGATCCTGTCCTGTTGTATTTAAAACCAAGCCACTATAATGATATTCAGGGCTGGACTGGCCATGGTAAATTTGGGCCAGCGAAGGAGACGATGGCCTGGTAGGTCGGTCTCGGCTCAAAATGCCCAGGCCGATATTTTTGGTCCCAGTCCAGCCCTGGTGATATTGTGTTTTCATCAGAAAACCACGTCTACCTGTATTTATGCGATGCTTTCGCCACTCGCAGTATGGCCACGCACTGCCGTATCGTGTGAACTGGGAACACCAGGAATGCGGCGTCTACTCTGTCTGTCTATGCGTAGCTGGATCTTCTTAGTGATTCGATCCAAATAATCCAAAAGAGTCGAAATTCTCATAACTAGTCACACGATAGTGTAGTAGGAACGACAGTGCGGTAGGAACAACAGTGCGGTAGGAGCGATAGTGCGGTAGGAACAACAGTGCAGTAGGAACGACAGTGCGGTAGGAACGACAGTGCGGTAGGAACGACAGTGCGGTAGGAACGACAGTGCGGTAGGAGCGACAGTGCGGTAGGAATGACAGTGCGGTAGGAACGACAGTGCGGTAGGAGCGACAGTGCGGTAGGAATGACAGTGCGGTAGGAACGACAGTGCAGTAGGAACAACAGAACGACAGTGCGGTAGGAATGACAGAACGACAGTGCGGTAGGAACGACAGTGCGGTAGGAACGACAGTGCGGTAGAACGACAGTGTAGAAGGAACGACAGTGCAGTTGGAACGACAGTGCAGTTGGAACAACAGTGTAGAAGGAATGACAGTGTAGAAGGAACGACAGTGCAGTTGGAACGACAGTGCAGTTGGAACAATAGTGCAGTAGGAACGACAGTGTAGAAGGAACGACAGTGTAGAAGGAATGACAGTGCAGTTGGAACAATAGTGCGGTAGGAACGACAGTGCGGTAGGAACGATAGTGCGGTAGGAACGACAGTGCAGTTGGAACAATAGTGCAGTTGGAACGACAGTGTAGAAGGAACGACAGTGCGGTAGAACGACAGTGCAGTTGGAACGACAGTGTAGAAGGAACGACAGTGTAGAAGGAAAGACAGTGCAGTTGGAACGACAGTGTAGAAGGAAAGACAGTGCAGTTGGAACGACAGTGTAGAAGGAACGACAGTGCAGTTGGAACGACAGTGTAGAAGGAACGACAGTGTAGAAGGAACGACAGTGCAGTTGGAACGACA
>JBBPCY010007966.1:0-15788 GCA_037974405.1 Brachyalestes nurse
TCCTCCGACTTACCTCCCCCCTGCTATAACGGTTCCGTTGCC
Source organism: Brachyalestes nurse (assembly GCA_037974405.1). Taxonomy (NCBI): domain Eukaryota; kingdom Metazoa; phylum Chordata; class Actinopteri; order Characiformes; family Alestidae; genus Brachyalestes; species Brachyalestes nurse. The sequence goes on from JBBPCY010007966.1 coordinate 43, forward strand.
CATGACTAAATCAATGTGATTACAAGACTTGAATATAAGTCAAAAAATGAAGGTACATTAAAACCCACTGAGAGCAGGACATGCCTTAACCACTTAGGTACTTGTGGTCCTTTTTAATCATTTCTAATGAATGGAAACAGGACTGTAAGCACCATACAAAAGTAAAACAATAAGATGTGTGTTTGTGTTTGAACATGTCTCTGCACCTTCACCAGCACAGAGTTGTTTAAGTTTATCCGCTTCTACAACAGACTCCCACCAGCTCAGCTGTGTTTCCGGGGGTCCAGCTGTGTTTCTGGGGGTCGGGTATGCGCATCTCGGGTTGACAGCTGTGGTCCGGGTAGGGTTAATATATTTTATGCGCGTCTCAGACACATTTCGGGCCGACGAATGTTTAGCCCAAAAACCTCTAAAATTCTGGACGCCGGACACAGGTCTCAAAAAGTGGACTTAATAAAAGCCTTTGCATCACAGCTTGCTGTTTGCTTCCTGTTTGCTGCAACATAGCAGCGTGCAAGCAAACAGAAACACAGAGCAGTAAACATCAGAAATGCTGAAAAATCTCTCTCACCCATGGTTAGAGAGGGTACATCTTACTAATAATAAATATACAGAAATTACTGTTGTAAATTAAACAATAAAGTTTAAAAACACTAAAATATGAGGACAAGACAAGGGGCAGTCAGTCATAACATGCTGCAACAGGCTTGCATATGCACACCACCATGATATATAATTCGGACATATCCAGTACACACATGAGTGAGATCAGCAGTAACAATCTCTTTCCCATGACTCTCCCGTGTCTGTATCTCTTCTGTCTTATAACACTTTATTAAACACTTTATTAATCTGATAATCAGTTTTTGAGGCTGTCCTTCATTGTTAATTTTTAAAATACATCACAAATAATTCACTACTGCACCTGTACTGAATGTGCTTAATTTTCACACTCTCGATTTGCATGTCTTTCTAACCACCAGCCATAAAGAGCTACTTCTGTAGCCATGTAACAAGCCACTTCATTATTCAAACCTTGGAGAGTGGCTATTTTGGTTGTATCGGCCAAAATAAGAGTTCTGGTCCTCCTGGAATTAACAGATAAATCACAATTAGAGGGTTTCCGTGGCTCCAGTTCCAGTACTTGAAGAAAGTGATGTGGATCTCATAGTATAGAACACATCAGGTATCTTACAATGGAATATGGACGACACTCTCCGTAATTAAACATTACAGAAGGTAATGTTTGTCAAATACTTTCTTAACATTAAACACTTTTAACATTAAAAAATTTTGTACAGAAATTGATCAATTGATGCGAAATTATACAAATTCCCAAACAGTTGCTAATTTGCTAATTAATTTAATATTTATTCATGCACATGACAACAATAATGCTGTGCTTCAGGAAACATAATGAAGATAAAATGTTTAATTAGAATTCAGAAATCTGTATGAGAGCTAATAATGGAAGAGGAAATTTACATAGACATATTATTACTATATCAGCTGTAATAAACAATATACATGTTTTTAAGATGAAAGTGATTTCCAGGTGGGCTGAATTCTAGGCTGAAGCAGAGCTGCCAACCTTCACGCAATGAGCATGAGACACACGCACCTGACTGTCTTCACACGCTCTTACGCCACACCTCCGATTTCTCACGCTGAAAAATCTATTTGCTGTATCTCGGATATAGGCTGCCCATTGTGCACACTCCTCAATGGTAGATGGTGCACGTAATGATGCAGAGGTGACATTTATAACATGGTTGTTCATTAGTTATGTGATGATGGCAGAGTCAAATTCTAGACAGTCCTTTAACTTTAAATGCTGCAGTTAACTGTTTCATCTCATTGACTATCATTTAATAAAGCTAAGGTACATAAACACACAAACCAGTGTCACTGTGACAGGCAGAGACTTACATAATAATAATAATAATAATAATAATAATAATAAGAAGAAGAAGAAGAAGAAGAAGAAATACATAACACTGAAAAATAACCATTAAAATTAAAATACATTACATGAAATATCAAATACATACATAAGGAGAACAACAATAGTAATAAAGATAAAATAAACAAGCAACATTGCCCATAACAAGCCAGTGAAACTACAGTAAGTAACAGTATGAATTTGTTTCAGGGTGGGGTGCTGAAGAGAGCTTTTTACACACATCATGCACTCACAGTGACTCTAATATTATCAGTCTACACACAAACCTTCACGAAAACACATTTTAATCCATTTCATTCAGACATTCTAAATTTTACACAAGCTGCATTGTCTCAGAAGACAATAATGTGTTTAAAGAAGAAAATAGTGGAAGAGGAAGTGTATATAGTGTTTGTTGCAGCTATAATAAACAATATACATCTCATTAAGATGATTTGATCAGTCTTTCTCTGAGGTGGACAGTGATTACTGCAGAGATCATGATGATCAGGATGATGGAATACAGCACAGTCTTCAACAAACACACAGACACACCAGCAGAGGGAGACACTGCATCAAAAACACACAACAAATCCCATAAGCATACTAAACACATACAAACTAACTCACCAAATAGTGCTTGCATTGAATCCTGTTAGGTTTAAATGTTTTCTCACAATTGTTTTAAAAGCAAAACAATTTTTCCCACCTATTTTGATAGCATGCAATATAAAGATTTATGTATTGCTGTAAAAGAATGCAGATCAGATGTCTGGTCTCTCATTGGATCTCTTTAAGCAGCATTTACAATTCAGCTGAACAGATCGGAATGTTTTGGGTGTTTCAGACAGCTTCTCTCTCTTTGTGTGTGCATGTGTGTGTTTGTTTGTGTTCATACCTTCATCATCACAGAGCTGTTTCAATATTTGCCTCTTCATCACAGACTCCCTCCAGCTGGCTGGGTTGCTTTGGTTACAGATGATGGAGCTTCCATTGATAAAAAGGGAAAGTACTAAGGCTTGTGATGTCACTGTCTTCTCCTCACAGGTTTCATTATAACAGCTGGAGTTGATAGAGAGGTCGTGACCTTTACAGGTGAGGGTGATGTTACAGGTGTCTCTGCTTTGCTGGTGAAGGACAGGAGAAAGGTCGGGAGTCTCCACTGGATCTGAGGAATATAAACACACAAATGATTGTCATGTGGCCTTCCAGAAACAAAATAATAACAACAATAACTATAATGATAACAATAATAATGATAATAATAATAACGACAATAATAATAATCTCCAAAACAGCACTGCCTAGGGTCTGTGCTGCATCCTAGGCTCATGGTGAGGAATTTTCTCTTGTCCTCCTTTTCCATTTTTGTCCCTCTAATCACCTCACCTGCTCCCACTTTCTGTTTCACAGGCTGGAGACTTTTTATTTTCCTTCTTACTCAGTACTCGTTGTTCAGTCATGAGTTCAGATGGTCTGAGCACTAGTTCTCTTCTCTAGTTCTCGAGTTCTCATCCTCTTTATTCTCCAGTCCTCCAGCTCTAGTTTCCTTCTCACCACCCTGTGCTCCACAGCCCTTTAGTTCTCCAGCTCCCTTTTCTTTCAGCTCTCTAGTCTTCATCTCTCTCTTTATATCTTCTGTCGTTCCTAGTTCAGATTCTGTTTTTCGTTGGTTCTCCTTTCATTATTTTCCTCAACTCGTTTTCTATCACGGTAAGTTCAATGTTTGTTTTCTCTCTTATTTTGTAGCTCACCTCCTTTTTTCACCCAGTCATTTGCTATTTTATCTTTTTCTATTTGGCTCTATTTATCGTTCATTTGTTTCTTTCTGTTGGATCATTTTAGTAATATCCTTCTTGCCAACTTGCCTTTAAACTCCATTTCCAGTAGTCTTTTTCTATTAGTCTTTTCTTATATTTAGTTATCACTTTATAGCTTCTTTGTGCTTCTGCTTTTAAGCTTTCTTTATTATTTTTTCTACTCCATTCCATTATTTTTATTGTTTATTATTGTTATTATTGTTATTATTATTGTTGTTGCTGTTGTTGTTGTTGTTTGTATTATTTAGAAATAGTAGATCAATACTTAATTTAAAATACTTAAGATTAGTGGTGTTGAATTCCAGTGGCTCACAGATGGCTGTCTTTGCTGTAATCGAGTGGAGTTTGAGGCTTCCTCACTGAACGTAACAGTGCAGTGGTCTGTACCAATAAAATGTGGTCCAAAACGCATGTGTAGCTGGGTATTTTGTGGTCCAAAATACCCAGCTACAATTGGCTGCTTAAAACTTTTGCATTTTTTTTTTACACATTTCAGTCCTGTCTTGTTGATTTCAACAGTGCATATTTAAAAATAGAACACAAAACAACATCAATGTTTCGGGACTGTATTTTCCTTTCACTGACTAATTTTCTGTAAGACTCACCAAACACAGAGAGTTTGTACACAGCAACGTCTTTGGACTCCTCACCAGATGCTTTTGCTTCATACAGTCCACTATCAGTCTTCTGCAGGTTCTTCAGTGTCAGACTGTAGGTTTCCTTATTAAACTCCACTCTGTCTTTATAACTGGAATGGGCTTCTGTAGCATAATATTTTTTATAATATTTTAGAACATTAACAGTTCTGTTAAACTCCCAGGTTAAATCACTAAACTGTGGTACAGGATACTGTATGTTCAGCTGAACAGAACTGCCAACCAGTCCGAACAAATCAGTGGACACTGCAGAGAGTAAGAGAGAGAGTGAGAGAGAGAGCAAGAGAGAAAGAGAGCGAGGGATCAGAAGTCTTTTTTTATTTTGTTATGTTCTGTTCTAATGCTTAGGTGCTTTGGTGCATATTCATTAACGGTTTACAAAAATAATATAATGTGTTTTAATCAATTAATACCTACATGTGGAAAACCTTCACATGTAATATTTAATCAGTTGTGATCATCAGTATTTTCTCCACTGAAACAGAGGCCTGTATATGATTTATTCAGATCAGCTTCCTCGTAAATGGATTATGTGTGTTAACAGTTTGGAGAATAAAACCTGCTTTAAAGTTACTTCTTATTCAGCTCAACCATGACCTTCTCAGATGTAAGAATATTCTACTTAAAATCAAATATCTGTTTAGCAAAATCATCAACATGCAACACTCACTCACACTCAAGAACTGAACATCATCATACATTTAACCTCAATAACCATGAATATCAGAGAATGTTTTACCTGTGACTGAGATCAACGTGGAGAGAACAAAGATCAGCTTCTTCGCCATGACAGAGTGTACAAGCAGCTTCCCCTTTGACACTGATGGAGGAAGTTTTATCTAGCACTTCTCACTGCCTCTCATGGGTTTACTCAAGTGCTGAAGGGTATGAGAACTATGAAGGACAAGTGAAAGAATATTTTGCAATAAAAATGTAATTTAATGTAACTGACCTGGTGACACTTTACTCTGCTTCATAATATTGTCATCATTATGCCATAGACCTGTGATGTCAGATGTCATACTCTGTTGTAAGATGTCATGGCAGATTATATCTATTATTATAACAGTCTCACTTTATCATTATAGGACTGATATGACATCAAATTATGTGACAAATTAATGTGATTCAAAAAGTATACAGGGAATTCAGTGATAAAAGCGTCTCCACGTCTTTCATGTTTAGGGATGATAGAATACAGCGTAGTCTTCAACAAACACGCAGACACACTAGCAGAAGGAGACAGTCAAAAACCCATCTAACTAACCTAACTAAGGATATTACTAAATATTTGTTCAGTCTTACCTGTAGCTTCATATGTTCTCTTAAAGGAAAAACCTGAATTTTGCAGAGACCAGAGTGTGTTTTTGTGTTATACACTATCAAATGGTCTGCATATATTATTCTAGCAAGTTTCAGAAGTGTCAAATCAACAGACCTAGCGTTGTTCACACACATCCTTTGTTATCACACATTTTAATGTGACGGGGCTTACAGTGATCAGAGCAAACATAAGATTTGTCTTCATCGCCACAGCAACATGTTTGAGAAACTTCTTTCTTACAATGAAAGAGGAAGTTTTACAGCATTCTCAGCATTTTTTTGCATTGCATTGCATTGCAGAGATAATTTTCCAGATTTTCTCTATGACCACGTCTTCTATGTGTCAGAATTAAGAGAAACAATAATTATTTCAGAGCCACCCACTCAAAGTACTGTCCTTTGGAAAAATAATGATGTTTGTTGAGCTAAATCTAAAAAAATGGACCTAATCAATACAAGGAAACACAACATTAAACTAAAAACACAACATTAACACGAGATTAAATATAGATTAACATCAGAGGTTGGCACAAAGTGGAATAGGCCCAGAATAGATGGCAGCAGGATCACGGCCAGGGACCTGACACTCAAGAACCAGGTCGGATGACAGAGGTGGACAGTAACGGAGTTACTTGAGTTCTGTACTTAAGTCGAGTTTTTGAGTATCTGTACTTCACTTGAGTAGTATTTTTTTTGGAAACTTGTGACTTTCACTTCACTACATTGGAAAGACTAATATCGTACTTTTCACCTCTCTACATTTCTATAAAGTGTCTCATTACGCTGGAGGGTCTATTGTTTTCCCCTCTTCTGAAAACCTGAGTTTTTCCATCATTATTACCTGTCAGAGCGGATCTACCGGGCTGGCATCTGACTGACTATGGGGGGGTACTATCGATCGTGAACTATATTCATAAGGGTGCTGGAGCGTGTGTAGGGGAGGCGTGGTGACTTGCTAGGGGGGCAATGCCTTCGAATGCCCCCCTTGACACCGGCACTGATTTGTTTACTTGTGCCATTTCAAATTTTATATACCTTTAAAACTTATGAAGAACTATAGTATGGCTGCTTATGCAATTACATTAATAAAACTTAATAAGAAAAAAGGACATTTTCCATTTTACACAAATGGAACACTTTACTGAAGCATTAGGCTTCATGACACTACATAAACCTTTCATGAGATGAACATTCTTGATTTAGAAAAATTTCCTCTGAAAAGGTTTTTGACAATTGTTGTATGTTGTAATGTCTATTTACTTGTCTGTTATGAAGCCTCACAAATACTTGCTTTCTGTAAGAGTTACCATCTAATAATCTTTTTGGTAATTCACAAATTCAGCATTTACCTTTAAAGGAGGTACTCACTATGGTCTACATTGCTAACTTTGTATTTTATGCCCAATTCAGTCAATATCAAATGAGTTTTTTTAAGTTACATTATTACAAAACATTTTTTGAATGATTTTTTTTCACATTTAAACATTTGGCAGACAAACATAATAATATTACAGATGTAGACAAACGTAGCTTTAGGAGATTATAAATGAGATGTGTGCTTGCCTGGGTGAGGTTTTGAACCTATGTTAAGGAGGTTCACCTCAGTGATAGACATTGTTAATTTCCACCCTTCCACATCCTATAAAATCAACAAGAATCTTCGAAACACCAGTTACGGGTTGCGTTTGTTTCTCACAGCTGATGTGGTTTCATCCTATTGGGCTTCATTGACAGGTTTGCTGACTTACGGAACGGTGGAATAGATGGTTCCAGGTATCACAGGGTTTGCCTACATTGGTGGTTCTCAACCTTTTTTGAACAAACTATAGCACAAACTATTTTGGCTATAGCTCCGGGTCCGTATGGGACAGCTTCTGGGTCCGGACCCGGACTGCGGTCCACCTGTTAGTGCACCAGGCACCAAGCGCTGGTATGCCTATTTATTTCTAATTATTCCATGAATATATTATTACATCTTATTTTGTGTTCAAATGAACAAAGTCTGTTTATTGTCTATGCTTAAAAATTCTAATGAACAAAATTGACACCCCCCATTTGCGTCTGAGTGCCCCACTCTCAGCTGTCTCATTCTCAACGCCCCCTGATGGTTTTCAAACCGCCTCCGTTGAGAAACGCTGGCCTACATGATCACAAAGACTCAGGAAAAGCACAACTAATAAATATTCAAAAACCAGGCAGTTCCATAATGAAATTAAATCATACAGGAAACAAAGCATGTTTGCATGTTTAAACGCTCTGTACACTTAAAACTTAAGTCAGTTGGTTGAGTGGTGTTGTCTGTACATTATCTGGAACTGTTTCAAAGGTGTTAGGAATTTACTGATCCATTTTGATCTTTGGATTCTGAACATAATAATAAAAAATGCATTAAATATTTTAAGACATCAGCTAGACCTCAAATTACGTTCAAAAAATGAATAGCAAAAAAATCTTTATGTGTTACAACACGCTAGAGTAATGAATCAGAATAAAGACAAATCTGACAGACAAGTTGGGAAATCAGAGCTAATAAGATTATTGCATAGGACTGAATTTTATGACTAAAAAAACAACCGTATGTTTCTTTCACTGTTTCTGTTTAATGCATTTTATATAAATAAGACACAGAGGAAGTCCTGTGCATATAATAATAATAATAATAATAATAATAATAATAATAATAATAATAATAATAATAATAATAATAATAATAATAAATTTTATTTAGAAGTGCCTTTCACAACTCTCACGGCCACTTTACAGAAAAACATATGAACAAATGTACATACAAAGACATTTAAATACATAAACATACAAAAGGAGATTTACATATGTATGGATGATGGTGGTATGAGGTGTTGGTAAGTCATGTGGGGTAATCTGATCTGAACAGATGAGTTTTGAGTAGACATTTAAACATGGACAAGGATGATGAGGTTCAGAGGTAGAATGTTGATGAGGGAGAAAGTAACGGTAGACAGGCGTTTCACCAGCTTTGTGGGACGAGGATCTAATTTGCAGGTGGAGGACTTTGATTTATGAATAGTGGAAGATATTTCAGTGATGGATGGGAGGTGGCTGGTGGTTGTGGTTTCTACCCTGCAGCGCTGTACACAACAGAGGTGTATGTCTCCAGCATGGTCACAGAGTCCTTTGTTGCACCACTGTTCTGTAGATATGGCTGTATAGGACAAAAACTTAAATTTATATTTAATTATTTGAAACCTTTTAACAGTTTAATATTGAATTCTCTACATGAATAAACAACATATTTTACCTCAATGTCTGCATAAACAGTATTTTCACGCTGTGCCTGACCTGTATGGTTTAAAAATGGAAAAATTAACCCTTCGTCAGAGATGAAAACAACAAATACAATACATTCGTTACATTTCCAAAAACGTTTTGTATCCAATCTCAGGACCCCTTACCCAACACTCTTCCAGTCTTAACACCCCCCACAGCTCAGAAATGGGTTGTTAATGAGCTGATTAGTTGACCAGGAGTGTTGGGAGCAGGGAAAACAAACATTTGGGGAACAGACACCTCAAGGAACAAATAAGGAAATGCTGGTCTAAATGGTGTATAGAAATGCACTTGACTTTACTAGCATGAGGCACCAACAGATATTTCAAAAGCAGTAGGGGGGCGTGGCAACTCGCTAAGGGGGGCAATGCCTTTCAATGCCCCCCTTTACGCTGGCACTGCTAGGTGGTGAACGGCAAACAAACTTCACAAAATAACGGTCACTGGAACACACTCAGCAGACCAGCAGTCCAAGACAGAGCAGATACAGGTCCAATAGGGGCTGAGCAGAACAAGGCAGAGTCTCATGCAGATTCTGAGCTGAACCACAAAGACAAACATGGACAGAAAATGATGGTTGGCATGACAGTGATTTTCAATAGGGCTGGCTTTTAAACATACTACGGAAACAGACCACTTTGCATTAGCTCCTGCTAAAATGTTCATGAGGCAAAGATATTCAGCAAACTCATGGAAATTTAAGATATTCTGTAGGCTACAGTTTGTACAATGTTATCTGACTCTTCAGATATGAATGAAAGAATTGTGTTATTAGAGTTGATCACTTCTGCCCGAGTGGGTTATTTTTGGTCACATTGCCATTTAAAAAATAAAGGTAATTGTGACAATGAATTGCTTTATAACTGTGTGTATTTTCATGTAACTTTTGTGGTTATAAAAAGTCAGAAGAAACTATTGGCCCCTGGGCTTCTTCACTTTATCAAATTTGTCCCTCTTTGCAAAATGTTTGGACACCCCTGACTGTTTCAAAGTGTATGTACTAATCTGTCTACTAATATAAAACACATTCAATTCTGCTTTGTCTAATATTACATAAAAAATAAACATAACATTTATTTCTGTAAAGCAATAACAGTGCTGTGCAGGGAAATTTGTAAGGAAATTAATAAGTGAAATTCAGCTGTAAAAGTAGAGACCCCGTTTAAACCAAGAGTACATTAACACAAGAAATCTTTGTTTTCAAAGATTCTTATCCTTATAGGAAAAATGACCAGTACAAATGAAGATTACTTTTTTATTTAAGAAACTCTCTTCTGTCATCTAAAGACAGAAAACCCATCAAGTCTGAGAAATGAAACTGAGATAAAAAGGCAATACCTGTTGATCTGCTTCTCTTATAGCACCAGCAAATGACCATCCCAAATACAGCACTGATGAAACCCACTGAGACCAGGACAGGCACTAACCACTTAGATAGTTTGTGGTCTTCTTTGATGTTGTCTAATGGGTAAAAAAAGATTATTAGCGCCATAATCAAACAACACAAATACAAAAAGTAACAAGATAAGATTGAGAATAATGGTATGTGTTCATGTCTGTGCACCTTCATCAGCACAGTGTTAATTAAGTTTATTCATCTCTACAACAAACGCATTCCATCTGACAGGGTAGCTATGGTTCCAGCTTCCATTGTTTAAAAGGTCAATGACAACCCAATACAATTACAGACCCTGGCTTTTGCTGATAACAGTCTGGATGGTTGATTTTGACGGAATCTATTTCCTCCAAAAAAGATCTGGTACACTGATTCCTCTGACATTATACATTTCCACTGTGTGATGATCCACCCCAGATGCCTCTGAGCCTAGAGAAGTTGGTGCAGATTCTGGACATGGTTAACATTAGGCCTTTATTAGCGCAGCAAAGATTTAAGTGGCATTTGTGGATGTAACTCATTTGTAGTGCTTGACAAATATTTGCCAAAGTAATCCCTCCTCCATGTGTTTCTATCAGATATTGATGAATGATGGTTCTTGATGCAGCACCGTCTGAGGGATTGGAGATCCCAACTTTTCAGCTTAGGCTTGCATCCTTCCCCTTTATGCACTGAAATTCCTACAGATTTCTAGAATCATTTAATGATATTATATACTGTAGAGGGAGGAATGTGCAAATCCCTTCTATCTTTGAGGAACATTGTTTTTAAATATTTTAATAATTTTCCCACATGTTTGTTGACAAACTGGATATACTCTGCCCATCATTACTCCTCACAGACTCAGCCTTTCATTGATACTGCTTTTGTTCCAAATTATCACGGTCATCTGATTACAGTCACCTCTTGACATTACCTGTTTAAAAATTATACTTTTTTTTTCACCTGAATTACACCTGTCCCAACTTTTTTGGAATGTGTTGCAAGCCTGAAATGCAGGAATGAATGTATAATAACCAATGAAATTAAATTGACCAGACAAAACATTATATATTGGGTTGAAATTCAATATAAAGTAAATTTAAGAATAAATGCGTTTTTTATTTTTTTTTTAATTTTCCATACCGCACCAACTTCTTCTGCTTCAGTGTTGTATACAATGCAGGAAAAAAGACCAAAAAGACATTTAAAAAGAATAATAATAATAATTTGATGACTGAACAAACTGACTAAATGTATTTCCTCCCCTTGATCTCCCTGCTGTGAGACTTACCCAACACAGTGAGATTGTACACAGCAACAATTTTGTCCTGTTCACCAGATGCTTTTGCTTCATACAGTCCACTATCAGTCTTCTGCAGGTTCTTCAGTGTCAGACTGTAGGTTTTCTCATTAAACTCCACTCTGTCTTTATAACTGGGGATGGGCTCGGTAACCTTAAAATTTTTATAATATTTTAGAACATTAATTCCGTTAAACACCCAGATTAATTCACCAAACTCTGCTACAGGATCCGTTATGTTCAGCTGAACTGAACTGCCAACCAGTCCAGACACATCACTGGACACTGGAGAGAGAACAAAGATAAACCATTTGGTTAAGTTCTAATTATTCAGGTCTCTTCTAGATATGATCATACTTTCTCTCTCTCACACACACCAAAACAGACACAAAAATGCCTATGACCATTCTCTCCATCCAGTTTCTTTATCTTCCAGCTAAAAATGTTGACTTCACGTAACCTCAAAAAAAGGCCTTATAACATACTATGAGAGAAGAACACCAGAGAAAATATATAAAATGCGAAGATTGATGATAACTGAAGGAAAATTACATTCCAGGATATTCTATTAACTTAAAAAAGATTAGAATCACTGAAAATGTGTAGATAATGTGGTCTTCAATGCCACTTTCAATGGGGCAAAGCATGAGACAGGGGAGGTAAATTCCAGATCAGGTCATCTTAGCTGTCATTCTCTCAAAGAACTAGATGATCAAGGCACTCTTTACACCTATCGCCATTTTTAGTCACTGCAGGACCATAGGCAGGCTAGGGGAACATATTAGGCGCGTATTAATGTTAAAAAATCTCATAAAGTGAAAATTTCATGACATGGGACCTTTAAATATAAAAACCCAATAACTAATTCAGCTTGTGGGGAAAAATCCTAATAAGCCATAATTTATTTTAATTGATACGCTTCATCGACAAAAGAACACGGTTAAGAGTTCCTAATACATTACGTTGTTTTAATTAATATGTAGATTTATTTAATCAATAAATATTTTATCAACCATTATCAATAGAAAGTCTATTTTATGCCTTTAAGCAAGAGATGTTTCCTCAGACAGCAGTTTAGTGTAATCATTGCATTTTTGTCAACTGAAATTGTTATTGCATTATTTATTTTTGTCACACATTTATTTTTATAGTAGCCTATAATGGATATGGATAAGGGACTTACTTAGTAAGTCTCAGCAAAAATATAATCATTGTTCTAATAAGGTTTTTTAGGTGTTTTTCCAGTGTGGATGTGTGTGTATCCTTCTTATCTGTGTTTAGTGCTGTATGTAAGACAAAGAAATAATAATCAAAAAGTATTATGTAATCATTAAATAAAAGCAGAACTGCAATGCTGTGTTTAAAACCACTATGAATTTTTTCATTACTGAATAATACCCCAAACTGTCTATTGATCATGTGACTGACTTTGGCCACCAGGTCTGAAAGCCTTTAAAACCTAAATGTTGATTTCTGTTTCCCTATAATTCATTCATTGATTCATTATTTTGTTGAAATACTTCATTTGTTACACAGAATTCTAAAAGAAGTTTCATTCTAATACCACATTTTAAAACCAAAGTTTTCATGGTGGCACTTCAAGCTAAAATAATTTAAACTAAAACATGGAAAATGTTGTTTACTGAATAATATTCTCAGTCATTTTTAGTCTCTCCAAGTTAAAAGGGACTTTCCCTGTATGTCTAATCAATGACAACCATGACCACACTATAGACATTTTCTTTCCTAAGAAATCTGATTCAACTCATCAGCTTATTTGCAAATTTTGGCTGAACTGGGTGTGTCAGATTCAGCCAAAAGATCTGTCTAAAATAAGTATTGAACACTGACCAGGGTTATTCAGCACCATAGATGGAATTCTACATGTTGTCACCACCAATTTGGTAAAAAAACAGTAATTTAATCTGTATTTAATTTAAGAAAGTCGATCTTGAAGACAAACTGCAAGCGCTTTGCATGTATGAACAAACAGAGCTCAACAAATAAATTTAAATAACAACACTGAGAAAGAAACTGCGCCTAAAAATACATTAAATATATTGAATATTAAATGAATTGATTTTATGAACCATTTATTTATTGACAAAGGAAAGAATTTTTTAAAGAATTTAAAATCTAAGAAAATGTCTGAAATAAATTAAAAAGCTATTTTTCATCAAGAATCTTCACAATTTTGACTAGAATTAATATACAACAAAATTGGGGACACCATCTATCCATACTAGGTACTAAAACCTTTTTCATTTTATATTGTATATTGTATATATTATCTTTTTCATTTTCATTTTTATGTATATTGTATATTTTAAGTTCTTCTGTTCTAAGTTGAGTCTTGTTTTTAGTAGAATAACTGAAGTTTAAGAGAGATTTACCTGTGATGGAGACCAAACCAGAGAGAACAAAAATCAGTTGTGCTGTCGTCGCCATTATACTTTGGGGTAAAGCTACAGTAAGAAGTGCTGAAATTACACGCTGACAGAACCGGAAGAGTGCTAGACTCTGCAGAATATATAAATAAATAGGTATAAATAACGTGAAGCAGGGGGCAGCCACCGATGCAGCAGCAGGAACAGTACGCCTCGATGCTTGCTCAAGGATACCTCAGTGGTGTCTTTGGCAGTCCTGGGAGGTCAATATTAGAGTTCACTATTATACACTAGAGTACCAATCTTTGTCACATTTATTGTACTATTAGTGTTTTATTGCCTGGCACCTGAGTGGGTAAGTCCAGACATGCAGATCCAGAGACTTTTACACTTAGGTCTCTTGGTGGAGGTGAGTAAATGATCCTAAAGGGGGGAGGCGGTCAACAAGGTATCAAATGGTTTTTAAAGGTTTCTGTCAGTATTCAGGATAAAAAAAGGGGGGAGGGGCATAGCAGCAACAACGTAATGTGACCATCATTCTTTGTCTCAACCTTGCTGTGTGATTAGTGCAATACATTCATGTAAAACTGACACAAATTTATCCAATTATCCCAAATGTAGTCGACCCTCCACTCTTCTGTATGCAGGGTGATTGCCCGACCCACTGCAGCATCCTTCATACCTCTTTCACAAGGCTTTAGTTATTTTGTTCACTTTTGGTGTCAAATGTTGGTAAAATTTGTGATAGACAACATAAGATCTTACAATGATGGGGAGGGGATCTAAAAGATGATGAGGTCTAAAATACTAGTGTAAAAAGGTCTATTATAATTTGTACACTCCTCTATGCAGCAGGACAGTGTTCTATTCCTCATCTAAACATATAAACCATAATACACCAATGTAGGCCCATGGGCAAGACTCTAACCTTTAAATGTACCTACATGTTTTTAAATTCTCTTGATAAAAGAACTGTGTATTTTCAATAAGAAGAAGGCTATGGTTAGTGTCCAAGAGACACACATTGTGTTGTTTTAAAGCAGAAGATTTTGGGACGCACCCGAATGTTTCTGAAGCCAAAACTATAATTTTTACTTCCGTAATCCTGGACAATCTAATGTAAATGGTCCTAAACATAATCTCTGATATTAGGCCTGTTAATATGAGCTGGAATGGACCCCACTTCTCCACTCTGCTTTCTCTTTCTATGCTTTTAGGAGACAGAATCATGCTGCTATCCATTCCTCTATCATTATGATTCTTTTGTAAATTTTGAAATATTTTGAAACCAAGTCCCACAGTTTATGTGTTCAATGAAGACAACTTGCTGCTGAGCGCTGAGGCCAGACTTAGCAAAAAACCTTCCTTCCTGCGTAGCCCAACTTAGAAGTTCTATAACTGATGCTGTCATAGTGTGTTTGCAGCCACTGAGCCTGAAGTTTCATTGCATTTTGTTCCAGTACTGCATGACGGCTCAGAGAGTAAAAATTCTCCCCAGGTTTTTGTTCCCACTGTTCCTGGCTTCTCTAGTTTGTAGTATCCAGACACTTGGAACACAATCCTGAGGAGTGTTGATACTTTCTGAGCCTAAACTCCTAGACTCCTCTCCTTACAATTGCTTGTAAAAGTGCTTG
>JBBPCY010007997.1:0-15786 GCA_037974405.1 Brachyalestes nurse
AGAACTTCATGAACATGTTTTGTAGCCCATAGACCTATTATAACTAAAGTGAGTTTTGCATTATATGTCCCCTTTAAGAAGTGGGAGAAAATGGTCAGAATCTCATATTAATGTTAAACTGAGCTCGGTTAAGAAAGAAGAGACGTTATTTTGCATGTTGGATAGTATAAATAAGAGTATTGGTAAATATCAGTACCAAGATCAGTGTCAGTAAAATCCGATACCCTTCCCTAACAGATGGTAAATGAGGTAATAAAGGAGGAAACCGAGGGGCGTATCGGCTACACTGTTTTACAGTTCTGCATTAAATTAGGTTTTAAAATACATTTTTTAAACCCTTACACTTACAATTTCCTGTGTTGGTGGCAGTGAGTGTCAGTTCCAGAGCTGCACTCGAGGTGAAGTGTGATGAAGCGGCGGAGTGTAAATTACCTCCCTTGCAGATTGGCGTGTCTGAGAGATGATGAACTGGTCTGTCGCCGGAACAATAGGCCTGTGACGGCCAAGATATTGGGTTTTGCTCCCTGATCTGATGACGCATCAGCGTGTTCCAATCTGGACTGAGCTTCTCAGAAGTGGTGACCCTTAAACACAACAATTCGGGCAAAAAATTTAATTTACACAGTTTCCAACCCACCACCTCCACCGCCCCCACCAAACCCCCTTAATCCAAATGTAATCAATCAGTTCAGATACGCCTGGTGTCTGAGGTTCCTCCTTAGTTTTAGCACTGGAACTACAAGGCTTGAATAACTAACCGGTAAAATGAGCTTATAACTCCAAGTCTAAATGATCGTACTCACCTTGAACCGTGTTCAGTAATGGAGGTGTTCAGTAATGTCTTATAGACTTGCTTAAGTGGTTTCTGACACTGTATGACTGTATCTTTAGACATGGACTGAAGTACGTAGATAAACCAGTAGTAACCATTTTTTGTTGTTGACTGGGGCGGTGGAGGATGTTGGTTTGTTGATGGGGGGTGACGAGAGGTTTTGTTTTATCCTTGGGAGGTCAGTTTCATTTGGTCGGTGTGGGTTGGGGATGTTCCTTATTTTGCTGAGGTGCAGCATCATGCTAACATTGTGGCTATGGGGCGGCTGGTGGTCTGGAAGTTGCCCCTGCGATCAGAAGGCTGTGGGTTCAAATCCCAGCACTGTTTGTGGCACCACTGAGGTTCCCTTGAACAAGAGACCCTCCCCACACTCTGCTTCCCAGGCACTGTGTTCCTGGCTGCCCACTGCTTCACTTGGTGAATGTGTTAAATACAGAAGAAAAATTTCACATGATCACATGTGACTATAAGGGCCACTTGACTTTATTAGCCTTGTAGCTCCAGACTTAAAACTAAAGAAACAAACTTTAGATACCAAGCATGTCTTGCCTGACCGACTTTTGAGTTATTTTTGTTGAATTATGACTGTAAAACTCCTCTCTAATGTTGTAGGAGGCCTCCAAAGGCTAACACGCTGTAAACAGGATAATAAATATGGACCTAATGGGCAAGACATGAATTTTCCTGAGCTCTGATTCTGTTCTGAGCATGTTGAGTAAAAGTTCTGCAGTCTCTGTTCCTCAGTTGTGAAAGCGGCGGTCTTTGGGGGGAGGGAGTTTCAGACAGCTGGTTTGCGTTAGCGGGCGACGGAGCTCGCTGTGGGGTGCAGTGCTGGTTGAGTCATGTAGGTCAAAGGTCACGCTGGGCTCTGATGTTACAAATGCACTCCGAAGCCTCCCGAGATGAGCGAACGCGGCCGTCTCTGTCGAGCCTGTGACTCAGCCAAACGCTCCACTAGCAGCAGCTGTTAGCCACCAGCTATCAGAGACTCATTCTGCTGCAGAGGCCTGCAGGCCCGCTCACGACCGCACTCAGCATTTAACACTCGGGGGGCCGCGCACACCATTTACATCCGTTTACATTATTAAATGATTACTTGTCTGTAAGTGCATACTCATAATTATGTTACTATGAATTGTATCCGCATCCTGTGGACATTCAGTATCAGCAAGTCTGGCTGTTTTTCATAATTTGTTTTCCAGTGTGAAGTATTAAGTGAAGTGGGCAGTCAGGAACGCAGCACCCAGGGAGCAGTGTGTGAGGACGGTACCTTACTCAAGGGCCCCTCAGTGGTGCCACTAGCAGTCCTGACATTCGAACCCATGATCCTCGGATCACAGGGTCAACTCCCTAACCACTTGACCACAGTCTACTTCTCTACGCACAATGTGATCTGGATTGAAAGTTTAGAGTCATTTCTTTCGTCCCTTTTTCATTCACTTTTAGAGAGTTTAGTGTTTTTGAGTGAACTGCTCCTCCAAGGAGCTGAAAACCTTGAGCACTGCACTGCCCACTTTTTTATTTTGGGGCGTTTTTCCCTTTTCCAAAGCAAGAATTTTGATGTAATGGTTTAATAACCCCTAGAAATCCAGTTGGTCCACGTAATCTAGCACAGCATCTGGGGAGCAGTATGTGCTCAAGGGAACCACTGTGGTGCCACTGACAGTCCTGGGATTCAAATCCACGGCCTTCTGATCACAGGGGCAACCCCCTAACCACTAGGCCACCAGCTGCCCCGTGACCCTGTGACTAAACTGAAGGTCACTGTATGTAACGGTGTAGGAATCATAGCTTTCTTTAGATTTATAATGTTTCTGAAGCCCCGCCCACCCACTGATCTGATTGGTCAGTGCAAACAAAACTAACAATGTAGACTGCTTGGCAACTTTGTCTGGGCTGATGTACACACAAGATGGCAATTTGGCAAAACCAGCTAATGATGTGTGCCATAAGTCCTAGGATCAGGCTACAGGCACTTATTCCGAGCTTTAACATCCAGGCTGGCGGAGAATCCCCCTGAAATGACGGATTTCCAGCCTCTGGGGCTCAGCAGCTCCATCATCTGCTCATCTGCCCTCATGTCCTGGTGATTAATTAAAAAGGGAAACGCACCGGAGGCTCAGAAACAACAACTGCCCGGAAATTTTTACACTGAAGAAAGTGCTCCATTGAACTGACTTGACTCTAATGTATGTCTTTTCCACCTGAAAAATGTTTAGAACACCTCGTGTTGGTATTGTTTTAGTACTGTGGAAGTGAAAGCCTGTGAAAGCTGATTATCACATTCAGAATGGAGTTTTGTGTGTTTTAATGGGCCTTTATGCTGGTTTATTTTCATGGTGTTGAATTTATCTGCAGATTAATGATGGTTCAGGCTGTTATTGCAGGTTAATGCATGGCCTGGATGTAGTAGCTGGTGGCATATTATTAATATTGCTTTTGTGTTGTTCTAGGTCATGTTTTTATCATTTGAAATCAGGACTGCTGGGGACAAGCCATTTCCTTGCAACTAATATTAATATTTTTGTGTTTTTAAATTTTATTTCTGTTTTATCTTACAAATTACTGCTCTTGTTAATTGATTCATTCACTGCTCATTTATGTAACTTTTATTGTATAAAACGTATTGCAAATAGTGTCATTTTTTTTCATATAATTTACTTTCACATAGAGGGTTTAGCATTAATGAGTATTTATAGCAGAATCATGAAACACACTTATTAGGCTCAATGCTTATTCATTATAAATGCATAGAAAACGTTCACTATTACACTTTAATGCCAATAGTTGTTTCTTTTAGGTTCATTCTGCACTTCTAGGTTAAAAATGTTTCCTTTAATACTTTTACATTTTACTTTAGGTTTAGTTCACCTCGTTAACCCTTGTAATAAAGAATCAGAATCAGAAAACTTTATTGATCCCGGAGGAAACCGCTTATGCAATGACTGCACACAGAGAGACAGAGACAATATAAAATATAATGTAAAGTCAATAAAACTCTCCAGAAAATAGTCTGAAAGCAAAAAGCTGTGGTCAGTAAGAGAGGGGATATGTGCCCCACTGAACCAGAATCAGAAAACTGTATTGATCCTGGTGGAAATTGTGCAGTCGTAACATAAGCAGACTCACAGAGACAAGAACAATATAAAATCTAAAGTCTAAATAAATTCAATATAAACTCTGCAGAAAGTCCTCAATTTGAAATACACTATACTATGTACACAAATACTGGGGTATTAGTACTATAGATAAGTAACGTAGTTAAGTTAATTGATAATATTACTCTGGGGCCAGATAAAGAGTAATATTTAATATTTCTTTTGTCTAAGTGCTGATTTTTTTTGTCTTCTAGGCATCAGCCCGACTGCCACTGACAACCTGCAGCAGCTGGAGGAGAAGGGCTCCTCAGACAGCCTCAGTTAAACACTGAAACACACACACAGGTGAGAGGTACATTACTTTAAATACTATATACTAAATAATATTCAGTTTTGGTGTTTAGTGCCCTCTTACTCACCTCATTCAACTGAAGTGGCTTGGTTTTTTTTTTTTTTTTGGTCTGTTCAGACTCCGCCCACAAATGCACTCTTTCATGGCAACAGTTGGTAGGTTGGCAAGCTTTACAAAACTGTTGTAAAAATCTCACATAGCGTATATTTAGCATTCTAGCGCTATACCTGTATTCAGAGTGCACTGTTTAAATATCTTTTTTGTTTTCAAAATGTTGTTTTTTGTCATATATTCAAGCAGCTTGTTGCCTCTGCAGTGTTGTGAAAAGGATATGATCAATATCTTCAAGGCTAATGATTAATATATTGATATTTAGATGGAACAAAATTATGAATGACTGGGTTGTAGCTTTTGTTTACCATGTCAAACTACATACAGCTTAAAAATATGCCCCCACACACGCCTGTACACACACACACACACACACACACACACACACACGCACACAAAAACCTACGTTTTTACTGGAAATACGTCTAATCCATCATATATGACTGTAAATTACAGAGTATATGTTAAAAGATGAGTTTCTCATTGGGCTGAATGGAATTTTCAGTATAACATATAAACTCTAAATAAATACATGTGTAGAAAAGGGGGGGGGGGCTCAATATGGAAATACACTGTGCTATATACATAAATGCTCGGTGCCAAGTAAACTGAAATAAATAACTTCAAAAGCACTAAAATACGAAGATACAGAGCAGTCACAACGTGCTGAGGTGACATAATGACAAACTAACTGATTTGTAAATTAGTGGCAAATATTTATCATAATCGGTTATAACTGATTATATCGATTAGTTGTTGCAGTTTGAATCACGATAACGAAATTTATCATAATGATGGCATGTTGCCCACTTCTACTGTAAAACAGGGATTTTTGTCTGTTTGCCCTTATATTGTCTAATGACTCAGAATTGAAACACGGTTTGCATTTCCGTCCCTTTGCTCCGAGAGTGTGTGCGGTGTGTGTATGCAGGCGTGCAGTGTGTGGCTGTGCTTTGTGCAGAAAGTGGTTCAAAAGGCTCGGGTTACCTGAGGGAAGGAGCTCAGTGGGCTTCCCATGTCATTTCCTGCTCAGCTTAAGGGCTGTAGATGCTGGGACCTTCCCTTTGATCAGGCCCAACACACTCACAGCCCCTCGAACGCCGAGCTGAATGCTCCCTAAACAGTAATTTGGGCAAAGAGCCTGTTCTGCATTTCCAATCATCAGCCAATTAAGAGGTTAGTAAGACCGGGTCAAGAAATCCCACAAGCGCCCAAGCCGAAAATCAAAGGACTGTCATTTTATCATTATAATGCTGCTAAATGTTTGCAGATGGGACAGAAAGAAAACAGAACTGATTCGGTCTGCATGAAAAACAAACAAGTGAATGAGTAGGGTTGGGCAAAAAATCCTATTAGAGCTGTGCAATTACTCACATACAATATTATAATTGCTGGTTTATACCACAAGCTATTATTTAATATCAGTCAATATCCATATTTATTTCTATGCACTTCATAATGATCCATTTTAAGTCTGAATAGTTGTGGTATTTTGAACCCTGGAGAAAACAAAAGGTGATCTGAAGAAGAAAAAAAGGTCTTGTCGGGTTTAAGAAAAGAGAACACATGGCCTTTTTTCTTTGTTTGCACAGCACTGAAAATATCGAAGTGCTGCTGTGAGAGAATAGCTAGAGTTCTCCCTCACCAGCTGCATTACTATTTTTTTGAAAATATTTGTTTTTGCTTCTCATCACTTTAGATGAATGGATAGATGGATAGGTAGTTGAATGGATTGATTGATAGATGGATTGATAAATAGGTAGGTAAGTAGGTAGACAGACAGACAGACAGAGACAGAAAGAAAGAAAGAACTCTGAAACTGTGGCCATGGTAGTCTTGTCCAGTCCCACCCGCTAGCTCAATCTTCACCTTTCCTCTGCCCATGTGATACCTCCGATATACCTGGAGTTCTGTATTAGTCAAGTCATGTGAAGCTCCACTAAACTACAGCTAGTTTAACAGTTAGACACTTGGGAGGAGAAGACTAACTGCTAATGCGCTCACAGCCTCTCAGTGAATCAGCACTGAAAATATCGAAGTGCTGCTGTGAGAGAATGCCTAGAGTTCTCGCTTGCCAGCTGCATTACCATTTTGTTGAAAATATTTGTTTTTGCTTCTCATTATCACTTTAGATAGATGGATAGGTAGTTAAATGGAGTGGTTAATAGATTGATTGATTGACAGATGGATTGATAAATAGATAGATGGATTGATAGGTAGGTTGGTAGGTAAGTAGCTAGGCAGCCAGATAGCCAGAAAGAAAGAAAGAAAGAAAGAACGAACAAACTCTGAAACTGTGGCCATGGTAGTCTTGTCCAGTCCCACCCAATAGCTCAGTTTCCACCATTTCTCTGCCCATGTGATGCCTCCCATATTCCTGGAGTTCTGTATTAGTCGAGTCATGTGAAGCTCCACTAGACTACAGCTAGTTTAACAGTTAGACACTTGAGAGGAGAACACTAACTGCTAATGCTGTTTCAGCAGCTTACTAGCATCATACTGAGTGATGAGGATGAGGGAGCACCACTCTACCCATCCAAGGACAGAGAGGACAGTTATGCTGTCTTGGGCTCGCAGACATGGATGACTGTGGCATCACCAGGGATTAACCTGAGTTTCCTAATGTTAGGGCTTAAACACTCTGGAGTTTTCAGATGTGATTTTATGGTTTATAATATTATAGCTGATGGATATGCTTTAAAAAACATAGCAATTTGTTTTTCCTCCACACTGGTTGTCGGTATCAACCGATATTGGAAAGTGGACAATACAATTAGAATCAGAAAACTTTATTTATCCTGGAGGAAATTTCTTATGCTATGACACGCAGAGACGAGAACAAAATGAAATATACAGTCTAAATAAATCCAATAGAAATCTGTAGAAAAGCCTCACTATGAAATACACTATGCTACATACACAAATGCTGGGGTATAAATACTAGTACCAGCATAACCAATAGAATAAAAACCATACAATACAACAGTATGCTATAAAAAACTGTACATTATACAAAATATTATATAAGTATAAAGGAATCTGCCTAGTCCAGATCTGTGTGTGTGTGTGTGTGTGTGTGTGTGTGTTCCTTACAAAAGCCTGCAGAAATAGCCCTGCCGTCGTGTCTGTAGCAGCTGGGAGCTAAGCTGTGAGCTGGAGTCAGCTCGGCGCTCTCCGAGGGAACAGTAGAGCTGCAGAGAGAGCGAGCAGCACTTTCACGCTCTTTATTCCATTTTAGTTTTGCAAAAGAGACACCAGAGAAGTGTCTGCGTAAAGGTCACGTTAATGCTGCTACGCCACTTTTCCCTCGATGGCCCTTTTCGGCGCGATGAATGAATAATATTTGAACTGTAAGTTAAAAATGGCCGTCTGGCTGCTGTCTATTAGCTGGAGGGAGAAGCTGCTGGTAGCCGTGTCCCCTTACCTTTTTTTAATGAAGGCCAATCCCCCCCCCAACACCCCACAACAAGATTTCACAAAAAGATTTTCACCCCAAAAAACATCAAGATTTTTTTCTAGCCGACTGAATGTCCTGTCCCTACAGAATGTGGAATGAACATAAGCATCATTTGCGAGGCGATAAACATTATAAACAAATGCAATTTTCTATTGAAGTATTTGAAGGGTCAAATGTACTTATGGTGAAGTGGGACGAGTTAAAGTGCCGCAGAGGGGTTTGGTGTGAATGTAAGTTGTTGTTAAGTCAAAGTGAACTTTATTGTTGTCTCAGATATGTACATGTATACAGTGAGATGAGACGCCGTGGCTCCAGATTTTTCAGAGCACAAAAGGACGCATATGTAAATAAGCTCTAAATATCAACTCTAAACTAG
Organism: Brachyalestes nurse; assembly: GCA_037974405.1. Taxonomy (NCBI): domain Eukaryota; kingdom Metazoa; phylum Chordata; class Actinopteri; order Characiformes; family Alestidae; genus Brachyalestes; species Brachyalestes nurse. The sequence continues at coordinate 8,227 of JBBPCY010007997.1, forward strand.
AATAAACATGTGCAGTTTGGTGCAAGGTCGTTTTTAATTGTCCAAATAATTGTAAATGTTGCATTACAAAACTGCAATGTAACTGTGTGCTTTATATGTGCAGAAAATCTGCAGCGATTCTTAAGTAAGTAAGTAAATAAATAAATATGGACATGTTACCTGTGTTTCATGTGCTTTATCCTTCCTTTACACACACAGTTATAAATATATGGCTTTGTAGACACACACATCTGAGTTATAATAGTGTTAAAGGTTAATAGTAGTCAGTATGCAGGAGTGTTAGTCTGCTTTTAGCTTTACAAAACATCAGGTTTCGACTGTTTTTGTGAACCTCAGAGCTCTAGAGCAGCAAAACACCAGTCATTTTCCCCAGTTAGATGTACAGCCTTAAGGTGTTACTAAGATGGACACCGGCTGCAGAGTGAGTCCAGTCGCTCCGTCAGAGCTTACATCTGGTCTCAGGCTTGGTCAGCTGTCAAATTCCGAAGTGTGTGTCTGACTTATCTCGGGGAATCTGGCTCACAGAGTGTCTCTTGTTAACCGGCGCTGAGCGGGACAAGGTTTGCGTGTTAGTTTGTGTTTTTAGTGTGTCTGTGTAAATCCACTGAGGCTCCCCCTGGGTTACGTGATGCACTCAGGTCAGCTGGGTCATGGCAAAGTCTGTTTCACTCAAACTGTGTCATACCCCTCCATCGTCAGTATGTCATCCGCCCACCACCCTAATATACAGTTAGGTCCATAAGTATGAGATAAGATAAGATAAACCTTTATTAGTCCCACAACTGGAAAATTTGCTTTGTCACAGCAGAAAGTGGACAGTACGAAGTTAAGAAATCTGTATTGTAAAATATATACATATATGTATATGTAAACTATATGTAGACTAAGTAAATATAAGTACACTGTAGATGCACACGCATATGTGGACATTCATGCCATTTTTGTCATGTTCTCTCCGTATGCCACTACAATAGATTTGACATTAAGCTATCAATATGTGATGGAAGTTCAAACTTTCAACTTGAATTTAAGAGGTTTAACACCGGTATTACGATTTCAGAAATTACAGCTATTTTTCAGAGGCTCAAAAGTAATTGGACAAAATAATATAATATAAAATATATGTATTGTTTAAATCCTCTGCAGTCAATCACTGCCTAAGGTCTGGATATGAATGTCACCAAATGCCAAGATTGAGATGCTTGGCCAGGCCTTTACTGCTGCTTGTTTGCTCTTCCTACCTTCAGTTTTGTCTTCAGTAACTGAAAAGCTCTACTGGGTTGAGATCAGGTGGCTGACTTGGCCTATTAAAGAACATCCTATTTCTTCACCTTGAATAACTCTTGGGTTGCTTTAACTGTGTATTTTGGGTCTTTATCCGTTTGCACCGTTTTGCAGCATTTGACTGAATCCGAGCAGAGAGTGCAGCCTCAACATTCATACGGCTCCTTCTGTCAGCAGTTACATGTGACCCACCAGTGACCCAGTTCCACTGGCAGCCATACTTGCCCATGCCATAACCCTGCCTCCGCCATGTTTCACAGATGCTGCGTGCTTTGGATCATGAGCTGTCCCTTTCTTTCTCCATGAAGACTCTCCTCTTCACTGAGCACTTAGGCTAAGTCATAAACTAACTTAACTAACACAAACTTAGTAAACAAATTTTCTGTGTGAGATCTAAAAGGTGGAGGACCTATTTCTCTAGTAGAGTCTTCTAGCAGCTCTTGATTTAAAGTCTTGGTTTACTCCTATGAGGGACGTCTTTTCTTGTGGACTACAAGGTACAGATGTACGCTCTGGATAAAAGCTTCTGTAAATACGCAAATGCTGTAAATGTACTTTTCTCTTTCTGTTATTCTGATACAAGTTGATCTTGGTTTCCTCTGTCCAAAGAGCCTTATTCCAGAACTGAGCAGTGTAATCTGGCCCTCCTGTTCTTCAGTATTACCAGTGGTTTGCATGTAGAGATAAACCCTCTGTATTTACACTAATGAAGGCGCCTCTTGATTGTAGACTGACGGTGATAAGCCGACCTCCTCAAGAGTGCTCTTGACCTAGCTAGATGTTGTGAAGAGGTTTTCTTCAACAAGAAATTAATTGTGCAATCATCTACTTTACTTGTCTTCTGTGGTCTCCTGAGGTTGCTGAGCTCACCAGTGCTTTCCTTCTTTTTAAGAATGAACTAAAAGCTTTGATTTGGGCACTCCTAAAGTTTTAGCTCTCTCTGATTGATTGGTTTATTTTGGGGGGTTTTTTCAGCGTAATGATGGCCCCCTTCACTTGCATTGACACCTCTTGGGATCTCATTTTGAACTCTAGTGAACAGCTATCAAATGCAAATTCAGTACTTTGAATCAACTCCAGAACTTTTATCTACTTAATTTGTTATGGAATAATGAAACTGCCTGTCAGCCTCAAGTCCTGCTACTTTTGAGCCTCTGAAAATGGAGAGACTTTGTAAAAATGGCTGTAATTTCTGAAATCTTAATGCAATATCTTTGCTAAACCACTTAAATTAAAGCTGTACTTCAGGCACATGTTGATTACTCAATTTCAAATCCATTTGGTGGGATTCAGTGTGAAAATGACAAACATTACTCCATTGTATACAATATGCGTTATATATAGATTTACACATACTTAACAGTAGATGGTGGCCACGTCAGCAGCTTTTGATTTTGGGAAATGCTGTTTGAATTGCTTGGTTTGTGAGAAAGAAAGAGAAGCGCAACTGTTTGTTTGAGGAACTGGTGGCGAGAGAGCGAGTTCTGTGATGTTCACGGTGAAACTGGGTCACAGCAGGCTGTCTAGGAACATCAGCCTGAATTAAAGAGACTCTCTTTACAGATTAACACCGCCTGCAGTGATTAATTCATCTGTTTAGCTCGATGTAAGTGATTTCGACAGCATCCTCCTCAATACACCGCCAGATATGTGACTGACTTTGTTTCCTAAAAGCCTTGAAACAAAATGAAACAAACAGAAAACCCATCAAATCCACCTTTTGCTGCCTGTCGGCAATAAATAGATTGCTTTTAAAACAGATTTACTGTTGCATAACATCAGTCTGGAGGTCTAATCATATACATGTACAATAAACAGCAACATTTAGCACCAGAAAACTATAAAGGCCTATTTCTGAAGCTGGCCTGGGTTAAAGTGGCATACATCCAAAGACTGAACTGGAGGTCATTGTGGAGAAAGGTCTTTAGAAGATAAAACCATTTATGATGTTATACACAGAGAGGACTGTAGGAAAGTAATGTGTGATCATACACAGGAGGCCGAAACGAACACTAAATGTAAACTTTTGCAAAGATTACAAATGTGAAAGCACAATGGTGTGAGGTGTAATGCGACTCTGTCTGGGCGTTTGGGTAAAGGTAGCGGTGGATGTGGAAACAGATGCTTTTTGTGCTGTTTTGTCCTGACGGCAATTTTCTCACAGATGTTTTAGCCAGCTTCTATCTCCTCACCATCTGTGTGTCAACTGGCACTTTTCCACCATGCAGTACCGTGAACAAATGTTTTTCCATAACAAATAAAGTGACACGAGCCCAAACTTCTGGGCGGCAGGGCTGAAAGTGGGCCGCATCACTGCTTTCTGATTGGTCGAAATGTCATCACAACATTGAAAGAGGCCAATAAAAAAAAAACAACAATGGAGATTTAAACCGACAACTTGGGAGTCGATGGAGTACAAGATCTACTGTCTGTCTGGGAGGAAGATACATTTCAGTGAGTTTTCTACTCTAAAAAATTCATCTTTAACTCTGTGAGAAATGTGAAGGTGATCCAGGACGTCACTAACAAGTTCTCTGGGTTCGGTTTTCATCACACGGATAAGGAACAAGACTATAAATAATAAAAGAGCACAATAACAAAAGCGGCTCTGACAGAAAAACCTTCTGCCGGTTCGACTCCATGGACGCGGTTTTGGGACGACTGGCCATAAACAGTGTGGAGAGAATTGGGTCAGAAACTCTGTTACCGGACTGAGATACACTGGAACATCAAAACTTCAGTACCAGTGACTTCAGTACCATCACAGTACAGGTTAGGTATAGCACTGTTCTTATAATGTTGTCCATGTGTTTACATTATTAATAAATACACATGAAATATAGTACTAAACTACAGGCATGCTTTTTTTGGTGCAGACACTGTCATTAGGGTAGTCCCCTCTAGGATACATTTGAAATACCTTTAGGTAGGGCCATACATTTTCCATTTTCCTTTCAAATTCATTGCTCTAAGTGAACATTTGGACCATGCTGAATCTCTAAGGGCACTTTCACACTGTTTGTAGAATGGAATACTAAAACCAAAGCCATAATTAGAATATATGGGGGAGGCAGTATTCAAACATGCACAAAATGCAGCTGCCCTCAACAATGTTGATATTAAATCATATCTACCACCTCCCACCCGCATCAATACAAAATGTACCCCCCTTTACTCCATGGCTACGGCCTAAAACTTACTGATACTCTTTCTTTTACAGTGAACTGTACTGTGTAAGTTACAGGCAGCAAATAAACTAGTGAGAAAGTGCTTATCTAGTGTGTAAGAGCTGCGTGGCATAAACAGTCAGAAACCATTTCTGAGAATAAATGAGTGTGAAGGCTGCTGGCTGTTCAGAGCTGCAGGGAAAGCCAATGTGACCGAGTTCAGCTCAGACTCCGAATAAAGTGCTTTTAAACGGCTTAAAATCCTTCATCACTCCTCCGTTCATTGACCAGAACTGAACAAATAGCAGTTTTCATTTTTAAATTGATGGTTAAGGACAATAATTTTTGACACTTTCCTCCACCGATGCTCTCTGCTTCTAACATAGCTTGAACGGGTTGCCAGATTAAATAAGATCCCCCGGGAGAACTTGCTTTGAAAAAGATTCTTTATCAGTAACATTTTTCCTTTACCTTGAAGGGTATCAGATAAGCTTTTTTGAAAAGTAAAATAATAGTCTGAAATAAATAAATACATAAACACAAGAGAGAGATATGTCAGTATTTATTATACTTATTAAAGTGACAAATGTTTTTCCTCTTATATTTAAGTTACATACTCTTGGAGCCCTGAACACAAGTATTTTTTTTATTCTATTTATTTTATTATAGTATTTATTATAACTTTATTTCAGTTCCAGAAGTGCTCACTGGGGCCCCCTGCTGGTTGGGCTTTGAGCTGCAGCCTCAGGCCCAGTAAGGTTAAGACAGTCTAGACCGGTAAAGTGTGTTTTGACGTGCACATTCAGAATAATGTATGTTGTTTTTAATAATGAATGGTTTGCTGTTGGCTCTGAAAGGTCAGCCTGTCTTGGGCCGGTTCGTGGTCACGGACTCAGACGTACCGCAGCTTTCAGCTGTGAGAAAACTTATTCGCAGATGAGCATTTGGTCAAATATGATAAAAGGATTTTAGAGGAAATCCAATGCTGTCTTTGTTTTATACACAAAGCGTGTGAAGTAAAGTGATCCACCCCGCCGGGACTGTGGAGCTGAGTATTAGGAGCTGGCTGATACAGAGCAGAGGATCCGGCCTGGTTTAATGCGATTCAGGGCTGAACGTTCAAAATTGGCCTTTTGTTATTGGCTAGACGCTCGTCATACGTTGGCGGCGCGGCTCCTCTTCTGCTGGCCTTTTGTTTCATGCTGCTAATTTCAACCAGTCATGTGATCGTCATGTGTTCTGGAGCTGGAAAAAGGGGAACCGGTTTGAGCCACAGAGCCCAGAACGGAATCAATGGCAGTGTTGATGTTCACTGGTCAGATGATGTGTGGCGTATGTTCATGTTTCCATGAGGTTTGTTTCTTGTGGCAGATTTTATTACTTAAGGCTTAGGAGGATCGAGACAGGTCAAAGCGACAGTTTGAAGAAGAAAAAACATGCAAAACATCCCACCTGATCAGATAAAACATGTCTGCTGTGTGATATTTAGAATCTCTGTTTTCAGAAATATAAACCAGTTAGGTTTCAGATCACTGTATGAAATTATTCTCCCAGTACGCAGTTTTTGCTCCAGACCAGCAGTTTGTCATTTTATTGTTATTTTGTCTAATCACTGTTGTTTGAGCTAATTAAGGAGAGGCAACCTGGCTGTATACAAATTGAAAGCCTTAACCCACTTGGGGCGGCTGGTAGTCTGGTGGTTGGGGTGTTGCTCCTGAAATCAGAAGGTTGTGGGTTTGAATCCCAGGACTGCTAGTGGTACCTCTGAGGTTCCCTTGAGTAAGGTACCAACACTACACACTAATATTCTAACATACTTGTCCTGATCATCTTCATAGGTGTTATGTGATTGTTGAGACACTCAAAGAGTCAGGAAGTTTAACATTCAGGCATTCAGGATCCAGACCTCATGGGAAAAAGCCTGGTGTTTAATATATTTATATATAAAAGATAAAGTATTTAAAGTATTTAAAATGTGATACTGGTGTGAAAAAGCTGCAGTAAGATCAGTCGTTAAGCCCTAATTAGAACTGTACTCATCCTCAGTGTTTATAGTGTGACTTCGCATAACATAGTGTGGCTGACTACATTCAAGAGCTGTGTATTTTTAATAGCAAATACAGCCATAATTCATTTTATACGACCATTTCTCAGCCTCTGTTCATCCCAGGCTGTTTTTACCACCAACTACTACATTCCTACAGTGTAGCTCCTCCCATTAAATAGCACAGAAGAACTGGAACCGTTTGGTATGTCCTGAATGATGAACAGGGCTGTTGACGATCCTGGCAAACCCGTAGAACAAGAAGAATTAAGTTCTAATAAATGTAATATCCAGAATAGCTGATACTTTATTAGTGGAGATCAGATTGAAGGCTGATAATTTAACAGAACACAAATAAATGTTATTGCAATTATATTATTACAGTACATCATTTATCATTTAATAACTGTATAAATGTATATATGACCGTAACTACACACACACACTCAAACACGTATTCGCAAACATATTCAAATGTATTTATATAGGACAATATCATACACAAAGGTCATTCAATGTGCTTTACAGTAATATAAAATCTAATTAAATGATAAAAGATAAAAGAAATAAAAGAATATATAGGCTTAAATGCTCTAGTGTTCTTTGATGGCAGTGTTGCTGCAGGAACCTGGTTTAAAAATGTATAAATCTAAGAGTCTAATGTCTAAGTGTATCCCGTCATCTGGAGATCACACGTTCAACCTCTTCTGATGCCACAGACGTCCCTGACCGGGACACCAAGGGAACATAACTGTCCTCTTTCTGTAAATGGATGTGGTGGTCCTCACTCTTCCCATCACTCAGGATAACTATCCTCTCTCTCTGTCGCTATCTCTCTATCTCTATCTCTCTCTCTGTCTCTCTTTCTCTCTCTGTCTCTCTCTGTCTTTGTCTCTGTCTCACTGTCTGTCTCTGTCTCTGTCTCTCTCTGTCTGTCTCTCTGTCTTTGTCTCTCTCTCTCTCTGTCTCTCTCTCTCTCTCTCTCTCTCTCTCTCTACCTCTCTCTCTGTCTCTGTCTCTCTCTCTCTCTCTCTCTCTCTCTGTCTCTCTGTCTGTCTCTCTCTC
>JBBPCY010008054.1:0-15777 GCA_037974405.1 Brachyalestes nurse
TATTGCATACATTTGTATTTGTGTATTTTAGTTACAAAAATATAATATAATATTTCAGATGGAAATTAATCTTACATTCAGTACTGTAGTTTATCACTGAATTTGTTTTTGAATTGATCATTGAATCATTTCTCTGTTTAGAGGTCCCGCTAGCACAGTCACAGCTGGGATGACATCAGAGGCTAGTGCTGGTAGCTGCTCACTTTGTTAGTTAGTTCCTCAAAGGGGGCGAGGATGGCAACAGTCTTCTCCATAAGAGCCCATTGGTGAGCGGTGAGACAGTCGGTGAGTTCATGCTCGGACACATACACCCCCAGCACTCGCTTTTGCTCAGTGAGGGACTGGAGCGTGTAATAGGTGCTGTTCCAGCGCGTCTGTGCGTCCTGCTGCAGTCTCTTTATTGGCTGGTTGAGCTGGCCCTGAATGTCCTTGAGGAGGGAGTTGGCTGAGGCGGAATGTTTAAAATGCCCAACTATTTTCAGGCGCACTGCTAGAGCCTCAGCTGTGCTCCTCTGTGCTAATAAGCCCCCGTGAACGGCCAGTTGGAGCGTGTGCGCGACACAGACTTTAATCATGTTTTAACATTGTCACGAAGCACAACATGGACTGATGTTTTAGGTATAGCCCAGGTCTGGAGCAGTTCCTCAAACACATGCGCTATAGCCTGGCTGGAGTGCGAGCCGCGGAATAGTTCTGCATGTAATTTGTAATTTGGCTCGTTGCGGCGTGAAACTTTCGTCTATTCACTGGGAGGTTAGGCTAATTAGCGACACGGGGCTAACACTGCTTGTCCAAATATCCGTGGTGAAACTAAACGCAGAGGAGGCTTGCAGTAAGCTGTGGATGTGTTTTTTCACGTGTAGTTTAGGCAGCTCCGTGTCAGTCATGTAGCAGCGGCTGGGTGCATCATATCTGAGCTCCAGAACATGGAGGAGACGCAGGAATCCCACATTTTCTACCTCCGAGAGTGGCTGGTCACTCAATGCAATGTACTCAATGTACTAATGTACTCGGAACCATGAAACAAAAGCTGTGGAAGTTCAGCAGGGATTTTATTGAGAGGTTTTGGAGAAATAATGATCTAACCTGTGTCCTGAGTTTGTGTTTCTATAATAACAGAAGTACTGAGTTCAGCGATGATGGCAGCTGCTGTGTGTGTGTAAAACAGTCTCAGGTCGACATGTTAGTAAATGTATAATGTGTGTGTGGGGAAAACTGATATAATCACACAAATATAATGTCACTCTGTGAAATCTACTGCACACTATATAGATCTGAACACTGAATAATCACAAATATACATGTATCTTTATTGTGTGTGTGTGTGTAGACACGCAGGTAAAGGTGTGGATGAATAAGTACGGCTGGGTGGAGAATGAAGAAGGTCAGATCTTCATCTTTAATCAGGAGGAGAGCGTCAAGCCCAAGAACATCGTGGAGAAAATCGACTTTGAGAGCAAGTTTCATTATTTATGCACATTTTTCCTCTGAGCTCCACGTTAACGTCTGTGATTTTAAACTCAGTATTATTTATAAAGTGGCTCAGTTTTATCTGCTCTGGAGCTTCAGACAGAACAAACTTTTTCATTTGTGTTTTTAGAAAAGACTATTTTAGCGAGTAAAGGGCGGGTTATGGAGCCCGTTAAAGTGTCCGGCGGGATTAGAGTCTGGATTCGGTTCTGCAAGATGAAGTTTGTCACTCATTTACTCAGTTATTTTCTTTCTTCTCTCCAGGTGTGTCCAGCATCATGGCAACGTCACAGTGATGCTCTTCAACCATCATGACCAACACACACACACACACATGCTGTTCCAGCAGGACTGATCTGAACTTCATCAATAAACTGTTTGTGTAAAAAAAAATAATAAAAAGGTCTGATTTGTTGACCGCGACTCCAGGGGAGACGTTCTAATCTTCACACATGAGATTATTAGTGCAGTTATTAATACAGTATTCATACAATAATACAGTTGTGAATCTGAGAGTCAGTCAAACAAGGTGGTAGGAATCGTTTTTCAGCACAATATATCACTACAGTGGCACAAAGTATTGATATTTATTGAATAACATTTAATTGTTTTAAAAATAGCCTTTTATTTTGTTACAGATGTCTCTTCTGATCGTGCACAAGGTGGCGCTGGACCTGTTTTTTTCCTGTGTTAATGGTAAAGGAGGTCAGAGACTCGTGGACTGAACGTTTGCTTTACAGAGGAAGAATCAATAATATCAGTACTATTGCAGATATCGTCATAGTAACAAATCGTCTCCTGGCAACTCCCGACTCTAACAACTTCCCATGCGCCTCAATTTACTGACAGAATTGTGTTGGAATAAATGTCCTATGCAAAATTTGACACATTTGTGAAAGAGTAAATAGATTCTAGATGATTAATATCAGTTTAGCAGAAAGGGATTTTTGAATAATTATAGATTAGCAGAAGTTGCCCTTATATTTTACACAACTACATGTTAGTGTTACTGTTTATGATTTGATCATTTTATTACCACCATGACAGTTCTTTACCGCAGCACGGTTGAGGAAAACGACTGTGTACCTTATATATATGATATAATATATGTATGATATGAAGACCCTTCGATGCTTGTTGGGATAAAAACTGGAGCCCGAAACCTCCAGAACCTTATGTGTTGTACAGAGCTGCAAAATATATCAGCTGTTAATCTTTATGGCAATATTGGTCTGATACTGAGATCACAGAAGACTGTAATAGGCAAAACCAATCACAGTGTTTCTCACAGGGTGGCCAATCACAGCTCCAGGCGAGTTACTGGCTGTTCTGATAAATTGGAGTCCATGTAATCCAACAATTTTTTTTATTGTTAACCATTAAAGCCCCCTGACTGGAAGAGGAGTTGAACGTAATAAACTGATAAATGCAAACTAGCTGTTTTCTGATTGGCTGCCCTGTACAAGGCTGAAACACTTGTTAGAACTTCAACATAAATGGGTGGGACTAAACTGCTGTAGATTAAATAAGATGTGTGTGGGTGTGATACAGTGGCGGCTCCTGGTCAATATTTTTGATGATACAAACCCCGCTTTATCCCCGGCGCGCCGCGAAACAAACTCAGCACCTCGCCGAAACCTGGGCAGCTTGATTTTCTTACCCTAAGTACCTACTTCACCTCCATGTTCTGCTGTGGCTGCCTCACATTCTGATATATCTTCTCTGTCCTGCTCTTCCCTCAGTCTCCTCATAGTTAGTGTTAAATCACTATAAAATATAAAAAGTATCTTACAAACACGTAATAGTAATTAATATTTCTAAATCCCAAGAAAACATATCTAACCTCTGTTAGATAGCTAAGGCTGTGACTGGCCACTGTGTTATTTTGATCCTATCACAGTAGGCAGTCACTTGTTTCACGGGTGGGACTTATTTACCATTAGAGTCCATTGAAACCTGGAAAATCCACGAGCCGCTGGGGTCTGAGGAGATTTACATTGAAAGGATTGGGGCGCCTCTGAAACATGTTTCACTGAAATTCTCTGTTTCACCGCGGTTGGGGGTTGCGCTGTTTCACGTTTTTGACCAGAGCCATATACAGCTGCAACGCTATTCAGGAGCTGAAATTAGGAGAACAACCTTACTTTTATGAGCATTTTTATGAGCATGTTTCACACCAAAAAGGGATAGTTATGAAGTTTTTCTGTATTATTTTTCATGGTGAAACATTGTTTCACCTGTAGTCTTATAGAAACCGCCACTGATATACATATATATACAAAAACGGTTAGACATGGAACAGCCAGAAATAGACAGGTGAAAACACTAAACAGGAGGGCAGGACAGAGGCGGAGCCAAGGGCAAGGAGCAAAACAGATACATGAAAACCAGGGCAGGGTGTGACAGGGAAAACAGAAAGCGCAAGGAACAAGGAGAACAAAGGGCATGACAGGAGCACACAAAATAATACAGAAACTGAACAGGGCAAGGCAGAAACGGGAAGACAAGATCAGGCGAGCTGTTACAGGTTAGAGCTCTTTTTTTCATTTCTTATACCTATTTTAACCAAAGTGCCAATAATCATGGAAATGACTATCCATTACTACATGCATAGCACATTAAAATGCAGTTATATAAGAACATATATACCCGCTGCTTGTAGACTGATGTTTTATGAAGTACTCCAGCATTTCCATCATACGTTCTTTATGTAAAGTACTTGGACTACAAAGAAACTTCTACGAAGAACATCTTTTTTTTTTATCAAAACAGAATATCTTAGTTATTGTTCACATTCATGTACTGGTATGGCAGCCTTTTGCTATTCAGTTTGTGCATTATTTTTTCAGACCTTTAACATTCGCCATGCTGTCCTCACATTCTGCTCCTACCACAAGAGTTCTGAAGATCATTTCCACCTACACAGATCATATATAACTCTATATATAACTCTATAATAACTGCTTTTTTGCTTTCCACTGAAGATTCTGTGTGTACCTTTTCTGTTACACATTAAGATTATATGCTTAATAAGAGAGATGGATTAGCAAGCACTAATGATGTTTTTATTATAATTAATGTAGACTCTATACCTATTAGAAGTTTGCTCTAGAACTACATGTCCAAGTCAAACACTAAAATTCCAGTAAAATTAATTGTAATGTCTGCATTTGACCATTGTAAGGCTTTGTAAAGCTTTGCAAAGGTGTAAAACCTTTCAGAGTTCAGAGGACATCTCCCCAAAATTTTGTGTTAACCCTTAGAACCAGAGCGGCACGAATCAACAAACAGATGGTAAATTATCATCATCGGCAAAATATCTTTTTATATGAAAGTTCCCCTGGTTTGTGTTGTTGCTCGAGGTGTTGGGTGTCATGCTGAGCTGTGTTTGGTGTTTCTATGTGACATAAACACAAACTTATTGTAATTTAAAAAATGGAATCAAATGAGCAACTGGGGTTTTTAAAAATTGTATTCCACACAAATGCCCATAAAGACCAAAAATGCCCACATTTCTTTTTATTTAGGTCTTAGAAACAAATGGAATAAACACAAGATCTTTGATCCCAGGAGAACTTTGGTGAGCATATATGTTTTAGATTGTTTTAGACTGTTTTTATTTGTGGAAATCAGATTTTACTTATACACTCTGAGCTCTAAGGGTTAAAAATGTGCTGTTGCTGATATCACCTATACAAAAAGTGGCCAAATGAAGAATGGTCAGTTGCTGTTAATAGGCTCTTTTTAACTGCTAAACACTTCCCATTTCCACCCCAGGTTCAATAGTCCATTCTATTAAAGACCAGAGGTTCAATCCGTCTGGTCAGAAGAGAATTTTTATTTTTATGAGTCTGTCTTTTGGCTGAAGGGTCCATGACTCCCAAAGCTAGTGATTCTGACACAGGGTAATATACTCAAAAAATATGGGGTGATAATGTCTCATTGGCAAAGATCTTTGTGAAACTTTCTGGGGACTGATGTAACCAGTCATGTCTTCACCTTCACTATCCTCCATTGCCAAATATGAACCAGGTTGAAACATAAAGCTGGTAATGTCAGGCTTAAATGAGGTGATGTCAGGCAGCCACACCATTCTCCAAGGAGTTAAACTAGTAGTTGCAACCACATGCTGGACAATCAATGGGCCACACCACACCCCAAAATTCAAATGATGTGATATGTCATTCTACTATGGCACATCTTTAAAAATGTTTTTTTTCTATAATTCTTGAAGATAATTTCAAGAAACATTTGTATGACAGAGAGATATATTGATATCATCACCGTCATAACAAAACCTTACCCTTTTTTTGCCAAAAATGGAAAAAGCCAGCTGTCCTTTCATTGAATTGTGTCAAAATGTCATGATGGACTGACCAATCAAATGTTTTTCCCTTCTGTAAAATGATTTTCCTTCTGACAGTGATTATACTGTACAGTATAATGAGTTTTCTTTTAACCCTAATTCATTATTACCTACACAGTAAACATTTCCGTTTATATCAAACACTGCATAAAAGATCTGGTCTCTTGGTGGATTGGAGGAACAAGGTAAAGGGAAGGACACGTGGTTCTTGTTCCGATTTATAGCCAAGATGGCTTTTCCTTTGTTCTTTTATTAATGCCATCCTCGTTGTCCAAGCTATAATGATCAAAGAGAGCCTCATCATGGAACAATACCCCACTAGACCTGCCCTAGGCCACTGCAAATCATTAGCTACTACTGAAGAGCTCAGAAGTCTAGTAAGTGCAGTCATTATCAGTACGTCCAAAGTGATTGGTCATTCTAAATGATTTGCTATCCAAAACTGGATAAGTGATGCTGTATTGCATTTTCTTATTTCATACTACTCTCCGTTAGTGCCTCTCTATAGTAGTTATATATAGAGGTACAATAGCCATATCATGCCCCCAGATTAATAATTACTCACATTAGCAGTGCCCTTTTTTTATGTGAATAACAGTGCCAGAAAGGGTTCTTTGCCATAGAAACACCGTTTTTATACTTCAATAAATAAAACTTTTCAACTGATCATTACTACACATACGCATACATAATTATGTAATCACATATGGCACATTTTTAAAGTGTGTATACCTGAAATTATGTCAAGTATTGGAACAGACCAGCATGATGCATTTAACCCTTAGAATTCAAAGGTACTACTTTTGTTTTGTTGTATTACTGAACTGTAATTATGTAATGATGTGGGTAGTTATGGAATACCATATGTGATTACAATTAGTTAGTTACATATATATATTCAATATATATTCTGTATTGACGGGTTTGCTCATGACTTTTGCTTCTATTTCAGCTTAAAAAAAAAATAAAAACAAGACAAAATTGTAAAAGACATCACACCGCAATCCATTTTCAGGTAAAATCACTGATAACAAAATCTCTTTAAATGTGGTATGTATGGCATATGCAGGAAAGTTTAGTATCTGCATTTTGCATGTGATTTCGCTGCTTGTTTCAAAGAACTTTAAGTGAGGAAAATGAATATTTTATTAAAACTGGTGATAACTTCAACTCCTAAGGGTTACATCAGCATTAAATGGAATATTTGGTGATATATGTGTAAGCTGAAATGTGGTCTGGGATTACTGATGCTGTAAGATCTCTCGTCCAGCCCCTGGGCAACTTTCCTCAACCCCACCGTAAGCGGCCGGTTATCAGCGTCTGCATATCAAAGGCCTGTTCTAGCATGAGTCCCTGCAGCTGTTATACCTGCCGTTATTGGCGTTTCATGTTAGGGGAAGCTTCTAGCATGTGGTCATTTTTGATTGGACAGTGGCGGGCAGACTTGGTTTGAGCACTGACAATGGCCACGGTAAGAAATTCTAAGAAGCGTCTCCGTGCTGAGAGGGAAAAGCTTTCAGACAGTAGCGCCGGTACTCACTGAGACGTCGGGGAGAATCTTACATTCGGGTAGTGTTTCCAGTGCTCATTGTTTACACTAGCGTTTGTATGGCCTCATCACTTTTTCATGAGGTGAATTCTCTGTGACAGGTTTGTATTTGCTACATTTTAGGTGTCCTGGCTTATTCACCAAAATGATTCATTCACCCCATATTTCAGATGGGAATCTTCTTCCTTTCTAGAACACTGCACTGAGTATGTATTGTGCATATTGATGCACATAGCAGTTCACACATGCAGTACATGCATAATCACCATATAAGAGCAACACTGTCTAACATGGGTTTTTGGATGTAGGACAATCAAACCAATTGCACGACTTTCAGCTAGATCTTATATTTCAAGCAGCGAAGCTTAGAATTTTAAACCTTTAAAAAGCAATGCATCTTCAGTAATTGCGTGGATTACAATGTAAACTGGCTGTGGAAGTGTGTAATAATACCAATATTTGGAGACAGCAGTTGGTTCTGGTAGTTTAGGAATTTAAACACTCTAGGAAGAAGCTTCACGTCCAGGTTACTAGCCTGTTTTTTTTTTAAACCTTTTTTTCTGGTTTTCAATAAATAGCCTCATCACACAAATTTCCTAGTGGTTTGGACATCAGTGTTTACTCTTTAAGAACAAGTTCTTATTAAAGTGTTCTATGGCCTTTACACTGGTCAGAGTATTGCATCAGATTAGTCCGGGGATAATAAGCTTTTTTCAAACAATCTAAGAATACACCGGACATGGCAGAGGGTGACTAAGTGTTTTAGAGACACTGATGTAAAACACTGCTTTTGTTCCACATTTTTACCACATTCAGTAATTTTAGGTTGAACTGACAAGCTCTTTACTCACAGTGTAAATTCAGGCTCAAGGTGATGATTAGAACAAAAATAAAGTGCAGTGTAACAACACCGTAGGGTCAAAGAAGGCTGTTATTGTTACATTGTTGTATTGAAATAGACAAACAATTTTTAAGGTATGTGGCTTGCTGTCATGTTGCAGTATTAACAGTTTTCAGTCAATGCTTATTGTTTTTTTCAATTTTGCTTCCAGAAACAGGTCAATATTACTGGCCAGAGATTTACCTTATTGCCTAATACACAGTCCAAACATCAAATCAACCCAATCTCTGTGACCTTATCCTCTTCCTTTGGGATGAATTGAAGTGTTTTTTATAGCATTTTTTATTCTTGTCTCCAGTGAAAATGTCTGACATCACTTTTCTTTTCAGCAAGATTGCCTGTGAGTTGCAATACAGACTTCGACAGTTTGAAACTTTCCACTTTCTTGTCTTTAATGATCCCCTTAGTTGTCTAGCCTCAGTGTTTTAGGTCATTGCCTTGCTGCACAAAAAAGCAGCCCTCGGAGTATCTAGAGATTTCCGTATGGATAAAATGCTACGTTTCTTCTTCCCTTTAGTTACACTTACATCATCACCTAAATGTGAGTGGTCCAGCCCCGGAGGCTGTAATGCATATCTAATGCCTGGCCCACACTACAGGATTTTTAAAATCCTAGCTGACATTGAAAATGAAAGAGAGCCCACACATACTGACAGAATACACAGATTTTTTGTCATCCCTGAGTTATGTCCCCACACTGCATAACTGACAAAAGCAAAACCCACTTTCCAACGGTCATCTCTTAGTACCTGTGATCTCATAGAATTCCCCATGACTTTAGATCAAAACAAACATGGTGGATGATTCACTATAAGGAAAAAACTGACTTCAATATGGAGTTGATACCCCCTTTGCAGCTACAACAGCTTCCACTCTTCTGGGAAGGCTTTGCACAAGATTTTGGAGTGTTTCTGTGGCAATTAGTGCCCATTCATTCTGTAAAGCATTTATGAGGTCAGACACTGATGTTGGATGAGAAGGCCTGGCTCACAATCTCCATTCCAGTTCATCCCAAAGGACTCTGTGTGGGCCAGTCAAGTTCTTCCACACTGAACTGCCTTTATGGAGTTCCATAAACCATGTCTTTATGGAGCTTGCTTTGTGGTCATGCTGGAATAGAAAAGGTTCTTCCCCAAACTATGTCCACAAAGTTGGAAGCATGGCGTTGTCCAAAATGTCTGCTGAAGCATCAAGATTGCCCTTCACTGGAAGTAAGGGACCACCTGAATTCAATACTTAAGAGGTGTGTCCCAATACTTTGGTCCATATAGTGTAGGAAGACACAGATTGCTGTGTCGTATCTGTGTTTTTACATGGCTGATCCTTTTAAATAAATAGTTTTAAATTGTGGGAAAGTGGGTGTAAAACTACAAATCCCTTAGCGTATTTGGTTAAAATATATTTTTATCC
Source organism: Brachyalestes nurse (assembly GCA_037974405.1). NCBI lineage: Eukaryota > Metazoa > Chordata > Actinopteri > Characiformes > Alestidae > Brachyalestes > Brachyalestes nurse. The sequence continues at coordinate 9,697 of JBBPCY010008054.1, forward strand.
TTTCATTTAGTTTGGCTCCTCGTTCATCTGCTGACACTGCTGCAAGTAGTAAGACGAGCGGCATTACAGTAATTATTGCTGTTTATTTTTCCTGATTTCTGCCTCCAGGCCATGTATGTGATGACTCAGAGGAGCTTTTCTCAAATCCTACTCCAAGGCCAGAATGAGTTTCACCGATCTGCCATTCTAAGGTAACATTTTTGGCACTTCATCTTTTAGCAAGGAATTTCAGTGAGGTATCTGGCATTTATTGCAGATAGTAAAAACTACTGAGAGTGCCAAAAAAATGAGAGGACTTTGTACTGTGGTAGTAAATACAGTTGTCAAGAGAATTACATAGATTCACTACAATATTCATAATGCAATGCACTCAGAACCCAACATGACACATGACCTAGTTAAACTGTCTTAAAATTGGACTATCTGGGGGGCCCTGAGGATCACTTTGAGAGCCAATGCTCTATACAGGACGATAAGTAAATAGTGAATATTATAATTAGAGCTGGATGATGTTTTCCAAAAATTCCACGTTATCAACCGATTGTGTCACACCCATAGTCACACACTGAGGTTTAACACTTGAACACCCACCTACTGAAATGACTGAAAAATAGTCTAATGTAAAAAAAAGCACTGGACATAATCATATTACATTCATTTTTGAGTCAAGTTGAAATATTAATACACTTCACGATTCAGAAGTGGCATCTCAAGCTACTTCTATTCTAGTGATGTGCCCCCAAAACAGCCATCAACAAAAGAAGAGCGATTCAGCTGGCTGTAAAAAATGTAGACTATACAAACTACGATGACTTGTAAATACAATAACAATGCAAACTATACCCACAATTTAGAGGTGCTTTCCACACCCATAGTGCTACTTCCTACATCCAATGTCAATTGAAGTTGATGTGTTGGAACAGAAAAATGGATCAGAGTATTAGGATCTGAGTGACTTTGACAAGGTTCAAACTGTAAGACAACTGGGTCAAAACATCTTCAAAACAACAGGTTTTGTGGGGTACATTTGTTAGTACTGAACAGAAGTGATCAGAGAAATGAGAAAAGGGTCATGGACACCCGTAGGCCAGCCTTTCTAGTCCCAACCCACAGAAGAGCTACTGTAGCATAAATTACTGAAAAAGATAATGCTGGCTATGATGGAAAAGTTTACTGTTTATTCGGGGTGTAACAGTACAGAAAGGTCACGGTTCGGTTCACACTATAGTTCTGATATCACGGTTCGGTACGGTTCATGATACAGCGAAGTTAAGTAACAAAAAGTTCTAAAGAATGAGGCTTGGTTCGTTTTTGTCTACTTAAAATAAACAGCAGTGTATTAACACTCTTGCTTATATTTTCATGCATGTGTAAGGCAGCAGAAGTGTTAGTAGGTGTAGTAGGCTAGTAGGTTGCACTATTGCACCACACTACAACACAGGTTTATGATTTACTGGCACTTTTTGGTCACTCTGTGATTCCGTAGGATCCGGATTACTTCAATCACGTCTTCTCTGTTGTACCGTGTATTCTCATCATGTACCGAACCGTGACCCATGTACGTGTGACGGTTTGGTACGAATACACGTACCGTTACAGCGCTACTGTTTATGGAATTTGCTAGCCACAGACCAGTCAGAGTGCCCATACTGACTCTTGTTCACTGCTGAAGGCATCTATGAGCATCAGAACTGGACCGTGGTGGTCTGGTCTGATAAATGTTTTTTTCATCATGTGGATGGCCAGCAGCATGGATTTTCTGGGCATTATATTACAAACATAAATTTCATAATCAATTGAATACACACTACATTGACAAAAGTATTGGGTCACACCTGTTTTTATGGGCTAGGCCCCTTTCTTCCACAATCTTATACGACCTCCTCATAGTGTATCACCACAAGTTACAATGCATAAGCAATATTACAACAGATCAGTGTCACAGTATGTTACATGATTGATCTAGATCATGTACAATCTAATACAGGGCCGTGCAGAGATGTTTGAAGGGGCGGCCGCTCAAAGTTAAAAAGGCGCACATAGAACCAGGCTGAATAACAATAACCCACATTCATCAAGAATCTAATATGGAAACGCATCATACTATATCACTGTCATCAGGTGCGGACAATGCAAAGTTGTTATATCATGAGTAATAATTGAAAAAGAATCTATACACATAAAACACGCACCCACACACACATGCACATACAGTGACTTTTTATACCTTCTCCAGAATACTGTATATACTATGGCCACAAGTTTGCATCATGGTGCTGATCCAGAATCCTTCCCTTATTATTTATTCCTAGTGCTATAATAACAAAGTAATACAAAATAAAGCAATAAATATAAAATGTATTTATGATGATTCAGTTTGCTTCCTATCGACCATCCACTCTGTTTGAGGCAGAAAGCTTATTACATTAAACTGTAATAAGCTTTCTTATTAAACTGTAGTGATACTGTCACATCCCCGGTCAGCGGCCACTAGAAGCCACTGCTGTCTAAGGCTTGTAAAGGGTTTTTGTGTTGACTGGAGGTGTGGTCTCATCTCTGGCAGATGGAAGCAATGACGGTTCTCAGCTGCCAGGGATGAGACCAATGGTTATCATGTGTCTTGAGTTTCAGTGCCTACTTATGCTGAGTTGTGTCTGTCCAAGTCTCTTGCTTTCTGATTTGGGCCCATGAGCCCCTTTACTTTGTATTTTTGGAAATAAAAGGAAAGAGAACCATGGAAGTCTCCTCCTGTGCCTCCTTCTTGAACGGGCACAGCCCAGACGTGACGGATACAATAATTTTGCTGCTGTAAAATCAGCATTTTGATATATTTGAAATATAAATCTAATATAATCTGTTTCTTAAAATAAAATAGTGTTTTTTTAATATCATAATTATAATAATCCATAATTATGTGGATATGCATATTAGTTTGTAGTGAAATAAAGGCAGGGAAAAGTCCTGTAACTTATTTAAAAATAGAAATATGTTCCCTAAAATGGTTGACAGAGTTAATAAAAAAACAGGTCATGTTTTGTCAGTTGCCAAAACACGCCTTAACAATGTGTATATAATAATCGAATACTCCTGTGTGCTATAGACTATAGTGTACGCTGTACACCCTACTTACTGGTTTTTATGCAGCCATAACAAAGTATATTTTAATCAAAATACATGCTGCAATCACAATTTAGGGTTTTTTTCATGCTAGGACAATGCTTCAGTTGCCTATGCATTTTTGGCAGTATCTGCACTGAGAGACAGTAGGAGAGAAATAATGAGTTGATTCCTTATTGTATTTGTTTGCAAAACAGTTAAAACAAGTTGAAATGCAGTGAAACAGGGAAAGTCCCTAAACCTAACCCTCACCCTAACCTTAACCCTAATCTTAACCCTAAAATACATAGGTTTGGTAAAGTGTTGTCCTAGCACGAAAAAAGCCCTAAATCGTGATCACAGAACGTATTTTGATTAAATTGAGTTTCATGATGGCTGCATGATAAGTCGTGAGATCAGGTTGATCAGGCCGTCTCCCAGTTAATGTGTGTGATTTCCCTACAGCTCTGCCCCTCCCCGCTCAGCCGCTAAAACTACGAGTGCTCTCTGCGAGCTCATTCCCGGCTCGTAACTAGTGGCTCTGCCATCAAGGGTGAGCATTGGTTAATCACTTTTAATGTTCATTGGTAAATGACTGGTTAATGGTCATCATGTGACACACACAAACGTAAAAAAAAATGCCTCAAGAAGAGAGCACAAGGAAAGGGGCAGGTGCTCAAGCCAGTTTAGCCTTTGTTTCTAAACAGGGATAAGAAAAATGGCAGCATTGGTCCGATTTCCCAAATGCTGGCAGAGACTGAAATCTATAACAGTGGTGGTCCAGTGTCCTTGTACCCCTAGTGGGGCAGGTGATGTGCTGTTTGAGGTTTGGAAGAGTGTGCTTAAGGTTGACTCTGTTAAAGTCGCCCATCACAATGAGCACCAGAGTCTGTGTCAGGCAGAATGTAAACAGCACGGACTGTGCCCGCAATGAATTCCAGAGGAAGATAAAACGTTAATATCAGTGATTCATACACTACATACATTCATAAGACACTAAGTGAAATATTTCTAGCCATTATTTGTGTTCATTTTGATCACTGTGGAAAACCCCAAATTAATGAAAAACCCAAATTCAGTCTCACATCATTAGAATATCATAACCAATAAAAAACAAGAATTTTTAATACAGAAATGTCAGCCTTCTGAAAAATATGTTCATGTATGTGCACTACATACTTGCGTCTCCTTTTGCTGGCACCGGGCCAGCAAACTCACCAGACCTGAACAACATATAGGAATCTATCGGGTTCTGTCAAGCGGAAGATGAGAAACATGAGGTAATTTTAAAATTTTTAAAAGGTAATTTTTGGTATTGTAGCTTGATTAAAGAACTGTATGGACTGACTGTAAAATAAGCCCCAAAAATGAATGTTAGCCTATAATAATGATTATTACCCTTATGGGTACAATCAGGGACCCATAATCAGCCCACATGGGGCCCAGCTAGTGTGGCCCCGGATGGGAGAAACCTGGGTTGCTCATGTGGGTTTTAGCTAGAACCCATGTGAAGAACACCTAAAGCCCACCTTGCCACAGGGTTTGTAACATTCTGTGCTTCACTGAAATATGGCTGACCCCCACCGTGCCAGACCATGCCGTAACTCCGTTGGAATCATTCTCAGTGTTCCGCATGGATAGGATGGCAGATTCGAATAAAACTGAAGGCAGAGGTGCATGTTTCATGGTCAACAGAAAGTGGTGTAATACCAGGAGCGTTTCTACTCTCTCCAGCTTGCCTCATTTGGAATACCTGAGCGTTAAATGTTGCCCCTTTTATCAACACATTACGTGTCCGATGAGGGGAGCTATAACTTTGGACCATGGCTAGTCGTCATACAAGCAGTGCTACAAAGCTGTTTGACAGCCAGCTTTTTGCTAATCGGACCACAGCACCATTTGTCTCATTCCCGAGTATAAACAAAACATACGAAGGGAAGAGTTGGTCACGAGGTGGGTGGAATGCTGGTCTGCCCAATCAGAAGCTACACGCATGTGAAAGTGTCTGTGCACCATCACAGACTACAAAGCCAAGGACACCGCAACGATCAACGCAGACTCTGCATTTGCCAACAAGCTGAACTTCGCCCATTTCGAGGTTAGCCAGGTGGCTAGCGCTAACTACAACCTGACAACTGAGGATGGAGACATCATCAGCGAGGAAAGCGCGTTCAGCATAGCGGAGCAAGAGGTCTGTGTGGCACTGAAGAGAGTGAACACCAGAAAAGCAGCAAGACCAGACGGAATCACTGGCCGTCTGCTGCGCTGCTGTGCTTACCAGCTAGCAGGTGTATTCACTTCCATCTTCAACGAGTCCCTGGCAAAGTCTGTGGTCCCCAAGTGCTTCAAAAGATCCACCATCATCTCCATGACCAAGAGTACCAAGCCCTGATGCCTGAGTGACTAGCAGCCAGTTGCACTGACTTCGGAAGTAATGAAGGTGTTTGAGAGGCTGATGAAGAACATCGTCTCCTCCTCCATCCTAAACATCACAGACATGCTCCAGTTCGCCTACTGACCCAACAGATCCACAAAGGAAGCCATCTCCCACATCCTGCACACCACTCTCAGTAACGTGGACAAGAAACAGGGTAACTATTTGAGATTGCTGTTCATAGACTACAGTTCAGCATTCAACACAATAGTGCCAGTTAGATTGTACACAAAGCTGAGGGACCTAGGACTTAACAGCTGTGTGTGTGCATGGGTGCTGGACTTCCTCACTGGAAGATCTCAGGTGGTGAGGGTGGGTAGGTGTGTCTCTGACAGCATCACAACCTGTAAGAGAGACAAAGTAATTCCCCACAAAGGTTGATCAACAGAGACACAGACAAAGAGATCTCGTTCTTGCAAGCAAGGGTGACTGCAACCTTGGAGGCGAGTCACATCCTGCACACCACTCTCGGTAACGTGGACAAGAAACAGGGTAACTATTTGAGATTGCTGTTCATAGACTACAGTTCAGCATTCAACACAATAGTGCCA
>JBBPCY010008167.1:0-15768 GCA_037974405.1 Brachyalestes nurse
AAGCGGGAAATAGGTACACGTCAGCACCAGACATTGAGTTCATGGTGGCTCAGTCCAGGTCCCAACCCGACTCAACTAACGTGAGTACTCTGCTCTCTGGAGCGTCGCTCATACCTGTCTGTGTGCGTTTGATAACGCGGATTTCCTGGTGGAAATCTCTACTCCTCTTGGAGCGTTCTCAGATCTACTGTGTGGCTTACCTGATCACTCGTTTACTTCCACGCTACATTGGGACAAACCTTCATCAGTCATTTCTCATCTTGCCTCCGTGACAGATAACACAGTCAATCAAGTAACTGTTTCAATATTTTCAGTGCAAAGTCAGATAGGTGCACACTGTTGCATAGATATAATGATCAGTGTCAGTCAGCTACCACTGTTTCTTCAAAAATGCTTAGCATATGATTTATTATATGCGAATTATACCAACTACCATGCAATATATAACTAGCTTCATCACAAAAACTGTACGTGCTAGGGAAAAAACTAAACACATATTTGAAATTAGCATGAAAAACACTACAAAACCCACATACACTCTCTCTGATGATTTGACCTGTTGTCCTGTGTAATCCACAATATGTATCTATATAACATGTATATATTTATTAAATTGTACTGAACATTTGTTTAACCCCTTTTCACAGTAGAAGCAAAATATAATTGCACACTGTTTAGGGAGTGGAAAGTGTCCATTTTTCACACATGAACACACCACAGCACACCAGCATGGCATGGCATAGCACAGCACATGCGAAATTGCTCTCTGCAATTAATCCATTCACCAAGTGAAGCAGGGGAATGCCAGCAACAGGTGTCTGGGGAGCAGTGTGTGGCGTCTTGTCTTTAAAAAGGAGAAATGTCGCACTATATACTTATGGAACACTGTATATGTTCCTTAAAAAGATGGCCAGACACTTTATATGCCATTTTTGTCCATAAATGTGAAAGTTGTGACTACTGGTCAGAGCATAGATAGACAATGAGTGCTTTGTAGTCTGTTCCACACTCAAACACAGGCAGGCATACATAATCTGTATTTAGTTCTTAAGAAACCAAATACTTAAACATAGAGCTTCCACTCTGGCCCCTGGCCAATGACACTTTTTTATAACAGCCTCGCTAGAAAGGAGGCAAGGGGTATCACAGACATAAGAGCACCTTGAAACATGGACGCCACCGTTAACAAACTTGAGTGGTGGGATGACAGCTCCAGCATCCCAGTTTACCTCAGTTCTTGATGCCCAAAACATTGCAACTCTACACCAGAATAAACAAGTAGGTTTTTACCCTAGACTTGAAAACCTACTTGAGCCTTTTATTCCAATGTGTTGTCGGTAGGTTTATCATCTGGTGTGACTGATATACACAATTCTCTGTGTCATCCCAGGTCGGATAACAGTACCTAGTGGTAGCATATATAAAATAAACTAGATTGCATTTCCATGATATAATGCGAAGTGTGATTGTGCAGTTGCTTTGGTAACTGTGGTTCTTTCTAAGTGGTGACTATAGTGTCGCTAGGTGGTTACTATGACAGCGCAGGTGGTTGCTAAGGTGTAGTTAGCAGGTTGCTAAGGTAACTGTAGTGGCTGCTATGGTGTTGCTATCTGGTTGTTAAGGCGTTGCTAGATAGTTGCTATGGTTCACAGCTGAAGTAAAAACATGGTTTAAAAAACAGGGGTACCAATACTTCATCACAAGGAGGAGGTGCCAATAGTTTTGATTAAAGAGAACCCAAACATTTGCGCTATAGCCAGATTTGCCCTCTCCAAATGTATTGACAATGAGCAATTAAGAGCTATTTTTGGACAGTGTTCAAGAAGTGGTGTGTACCCAAACTTTTACACAAAGAGAGAAACACCCAAACATTGGTTTATAGGTAAAAAAAAACTGCTCTCAGCAGGGATCAAACCAGCTATGCTCTTACTCAACATGTCTCCGCTCACCCACGGAAGGGGCTTAAAAGTAGTCTCTATCACCAGGTTATATTCAAGGATGGCTGGAAACAGGTGTAACAATTTGCACCTGAAAAAGACAGGGAGCTCTTACTAAGCAATTTATGAGAATGACGACTGAACACGTAGAAGTATTCACAAACTATTATTTTTAATTAAACCTGTTACACACCTTGTTTTATATAAATGTCACAGACTCTCTCTGACACACATTTTAAAGGTGACTCAATCATTCTATTTCTCTCTCCATATACTAAATATTTTAAATGATCAATACTCGGTCCTTGATTAACAAACAAGCATACAACTATGGATGTTAATGTAAAGGTGCATTCGGCAGACACCCTTATCCAGAGCAACTTAGTCATTAATGGAGTTTTGGTGCTCTTTTGACGGGTCTAAAATTCCTCACAAACTTGAATGAGAAGTATTTTCTGGCTATAAAAAGAATAATAATAACTAGATTGCATTTCTGCAAGAAAATGTGACATGTGATTGCATGTTTGCTATGGTAAATTGGAATGTTGCTAGGGGTTATTAATGGCTGCTGAGGTGCAGCAGTTACATTCTTATGCCTCCAACTTTAATACATTTCTGTGAGGGAACTGTTCGAGGCGGTTCCATTGAACACCACTGTGAACAGTTCTGATTCACTGAGTGTCTCCAGAATGGAGTATATCACACCAAATTGCTCTGAACCTCACTGTTTACATCTTTAATACTTGAATATGAAAGGGTGTTCTGGGTGGGGGTGGGGAGTACACTCGTAGAAAAAGTTGTCATCCAGCAAAACCTGCTCTCACTCTGAGGAGTGAGGAGGCTTCTATAAGACTACAGGTGAAACAATGTTTCACCAAGAAAAACAAAACAAAAAAATCTTCATAACTGTCACTGCTTTATTGGTGTGAAAAAAAAATGCTCGTAAAATTATGGTTGCTGTCAGGTCTGGGGTCTGACAGTGGGTGAGCGCTAGAGGTCACCTTTACTTTATTATTTATGTGTGGGACTTGGGCTTTTATTTTGAAGGACTTGTATAGTTTGTTCATAGATGTATGGTGTTTGTTTTTAATGTATGTATGGTGTTTGTCTCCCACTGGAACCGAGGGACCCAGGGTTGGGGACAGGGCCGGATTGACGCTCTGTCTTGCATCCCCTCAGGGTAAAGTGCCACGCTTCTCCGTCCTCCGGCCCACCAGAGCTACAAGCCCCCGGAGCCGCACCTCGACGGTCGAAAGTTCCGGAGGCAGCTCCTGCGGCCGCTCCTGCTCCTGAAGCCGCGCCTCAACGGCAACAAGCCCCCGTAGCCACTCCTCGACGTCTCAAAGCTCCAGCAGCTGCTCCAGAAGCTGCACCCGCTGCCACTCCCTCTCCTGAGGCTGAGCCTGCAGCCGCTCCTGCTCCTGCGGCCGCTCCTGCTCCAGAGGCTGCTCCAGCGGCCGCTCCTCGCCTCCAGAGGCCCCCAGTCCCGGCTCCTCGCCTCCAGAGGCCCCCAGTCCCTGCGACTCCAGATCCTGTACTTGAGGGCCCAGCTCCTGTTTCTGAGGGCCCAGCTCCTGTTTCTGAGGGCCCAGCTCCTGTTTCTGAGGGCCCAGCTCCAGCTCCAATCGCAGGGGATCCCGCTCTGGCTCCCGCTCCAGTTCCAGGGGGTCCCGCTCCAGCTCACGGAACGTCAGCAGTCCCGGTTACTGCGAGGAGCTCCACCTCCTCGGAGTGGCCACTGCCATTGTTGCGGACCTTTTGGAGGGGTCCTGGACCGCCTGAGATCCCTGCGGTGTACATTCTTGGGGGATGGAAGGACTTTGGGGAGGGGGACTCCTGCTTGTTTTTTTGGGGGGGTGTACAGGGGTTCCACTCGGAGGCGACCCCTGCGGGAGGGACGATTGCACTGCGGGCGGGCCCTGGACAGTCGTTGGGATGGGCCCTCGAGTGGAGCCCTCCTTTGTTTGCCTCCTCCGCCCCGCCTCCTCCTCTCCGCCGCCTCCTTTTTGTGTGGGCCTGATGGCCCTTTTGGGCGCCCCGGAGTGGCGCCGTTGGGCCGGGGCTACTGTCAGGTCTGGGGTCTGACAGTGGGTGAGCGCTATTATTTTTACTTTACTTTATTATTTATGTCTGGGACTTGGGCTTTTATTTTGAAGGACTTGTATAGCTTGTTCACAGATGTATGGTGTTTGGGCTAATGGGTTTAGGAGCAGGTCTTTTGAGTTTTCAGTTTAGTGTGGGGGCTTGTTTATTGGTGGTTGGGTTTTGGGTTTTGGTTTAAAGATGCTGGGGGTTATGTTTGTTTCTTGTGGGTTCACCGTTACGTTAGGCTTACTGTGTTATTACTCGGTTGGTGAGTTTTGGAATCATATCGGCCCTCTAGCCTGAGTTTTGTTTGTGCGGTTTAAATAAACAAGAAAACAAAGAATGGAAGTCTGTCCGTGTGTCTCCTGCTTTTGGGAAATGGCACCAGCCGTGACACTGCCATCCAGTCAGCTGCTTGTTACTGTGCAGTGTTTACAGTTACTGTACAAGTTGTTGTTGTTTACAGGTTTTCTATAGATTAATTATAACAATAAAAGTAACACAGTAATATCAGCTCTGATGTTCTCCACAGATTGTTTAAATATTTTAAATCGTATTAGGTGTCATAGGTCATCACAGGACAATTACCAGTAATGGTAATAAGACAGTGTTAGATGAAAGGGCTCATTGCCAGGGAAAAATAATAATTTTTTAAAGTTGAGTCATTGGTGTTTGATATATCTGTATCAGAGTTGTTGGTGTTTGAGTCAATGTCAGAGCTGTTGGTGTTTGAGTCAAGATGAGTCCTTGTGTCAATGCCAGTGTCAAGTAATTGATGTTTGAGTTGAAATCAAGTATTGGCTGTTCAAGTTAAAATTGTGTGTGTGTGCATGTGTGTTTGTGTGTGTGTGTCCATGTGTGTGTGTGTGTGTGTGTGTGTGTGTGTGTGTGTGTGTATGATTTTGCTGGTGTATAACGGCACCAGTGTGTGCTGCTGCTGAATAGCAGTGTGTGTGTGTGTGTGTGTGTGTGTGTGTGTGTTATTGCAGTAAAACTGCAGCACTGAAGCATAGGATAAGTGTGTGTGACATTTGAATGTGGTGAAAGCTGTACACACTCCACATATTCACGCACACACACACACACTCACAGAGCAAAAACACTGCCCTCAGGATACACACACACACACACCTCCACTTCTCAGAGGGCTCATGCCCACAAGACTGATGCAGTTTGTGAGCTGGTTGCCATGGTGATACCTGACTACAAGACAGCATGATTATGGGGGAGAGAGAGGAACAGGCAGTTTCACCCCCCATTTATCTCTGTCTCTGTCTCCCTCTCCCCTTTCTCTTTCTCCTTCCCATCTCTCTCCCTCTCTCCTTTCTCTCTGTCTTTCTCCCTCTCTCCACTCTCTCTCTCTTTCTCTCTCCCTCTCTCTTTTCTCTCTGTCTCTGTCTCCCTCTCCTCTTTCTCTCTCCCTCTCTCTTTTCTCTCTGTCTCTGTCTCCCTCTCTCCTTTCTCTCTCTCTCTCCTCTCCATCCCTCTCTCCTTTCTCTCTGTTTCTCTCTCCCTCTCACCTTTCTCTCTCCTCCCCATCTCTCTTCTTCTCTCTCCTTTCTTTCTGTCTCTCTCTGCCTCTCCCCTTTCTCTCTCTCCTCCCCATCTCTCTACCTCTCTCCTTTCTCTCTGTCCCTCTCTACCTCTCTCCTTTCTCTCTCCTCCCCATCTCTCTACCTCTCTCTCTTCTTTATTTCTGTCTCTCTCCCTCTCTCCTTTCTCTGTCTCTCTATCACTCTCTCCTTTCTCTCTCTCCTCCCCATCTCTCTACCTCTCTCTCTCCTTTCTCTCTGTCTCTCCCCCTCTCCTTTCTCTCTCCTTCCCATCTCTCTACCTCTCTCTCTCCTTTCTCTCTGTCTCTCCTCCCTCTCCTTTCTCTCTCCTCCCCATCTCTCTCCCTCTTAAGTAAAAGTACAAATATCCTGCAAAATATGTACTCAAGTAAAAGTAGAAGTGCTACATCAACAATCTTATTTAAGTGAAAATACTAAGTACTTACTTTTAAATGTACTTTAAAGTATTTTTTAAGGTAAAAGTACTCACACAATGGTTTGTTTCAACATCTGGGGTGTACCATTTTGTAAAAGAATAGTAGATATAAACTGACTTACGCCTCTACTGATGTCATTGCTCGTAATAATTACAAGCAACTATACAGTACATGTGTATTGGAAAGTTTGGTGTGCTTATTGTGCACTCTGCAATACTGTGTGCACCCTAACTTAGAATTATGTGGATGACAAGTTATCTACTAGGTATTACCCACTAATATACCATTAAGATAAACCAATCAGGACATGATATATCTTTCAATAATTTATGGACTAACCCTAACCCTAATCCTAACTATTCAACACATCTGTTGGGAGCAGTAAAAGTTTGGCAACAATTCTTTGGGTTGAGGTAGGCAGGAGATACACTGAAAACGCAAATAACTCATTCTTTGCTCCTTTGAACTCAAATAACTTTCTTAAATACGGCCAAGGAATTCTTTCTGATTCAGAGCTGCAGGGCTCGTGCTCACGCTCAGTTGATGTTAGCTCTGGGTCCATGTTGAATATCTCGTCTTCTTGAAATCAAGCCAGTCTACCAGCTTGTGCTGCTAATTGACACGCGCTCTGCCATCATTGGAGCTAATAAAGCCACCTGATTGGTAGGAAATGGCAAACAATGCCATTAACTATGCCAATAATGATTTTTTCATGCAAGATTTTGAGGAAATTGTGTTCATAAAATGAAACGACTAACGGCATAAATTGCAGAAGTGTAGTGGAGTAGAAAGAACAGATAATTGCCGCAAAACGTAATGGAGTAAAATAAAAAGTATGCATTATTATTTTTACTTAAGTAAAGTACAGATACGTAAAAAAGTACAAATACTTTGTTACATTCCACCACTGCTGCCAGTTCATCTGGAATCATCTTGCACCTGTTTCTTCACTGGTTCAGGACTTAAGTTAGATGTGTTCAAGACTTTTGCATGGTGCTGTAAAACTGTGATCATGATTACTTCAAAACATTGTGACAGGCCTCCAAAGGCAAAACAAAAAATTCTAATAATGTAAAACCAATCTTTTGATCATGTTTTGGTATCAAATAATTGTCAGAATTAATAAGGGGTAATATTGCTGAGTTATAATTATTTGGGGGGGTTGTGACCCCCCAGCCCTGCTGAAATGACGTCCCGGGATGTTCATTTTAATAAATACAGTTGTACGTAAACTACTGAGCAATCAGTAAAGTAATTCCATCCCAGCCTGACAGAAGTATTGAATAATTTGTAATGGAGTAACTTCCCAAACACCAGAGATGACTGTCATGCACAATAAAAATGCCAATCTCCATAAACGGATAAAAAGCACAATAATACGTTCATTTTTCTCTCCTTTATCACACAGCTGAGACACGGACTACCTTACAGCCGCAATTCTCTCCTTTCATCACCAGACAACATCTGGTGGGGGGGTAGAAAGAGAGAGAGAGAGAGGGTGAGAGAGAGTGTATGTGAGAGAAAGAGAAAGAAGAAGAGGAAAACGTGTGTGAGAGCGAGAAGGGGAGAGAGAGAGTGTGTGTAAGAGAGAGTGCGAGAATGAGAGGGAGAAAGAGTGTGTGAGAGTGAGAAAGGGAGAGAGAGAGGAAGAGAGAGCGTGTGTGTGAGAGAGAGAGAAGGGGAGAGAGAGAGTGTGTGTGTGTGAGAGAGAATGTGAGAGAGAGCGAGAGAGAAAGAGGCAGCGAGAGTGATCGATGGAGAGGGAATCACAGGCCTGTTTAAAATAATAAGCAGGTACAGAGATGGGAAGTGCTGATCGAATTAAACTCTCATTAATCATAAACACCACAGTGCCCCATCCACCCCCACACCCCCGTCACCCCCTCTGCAATCACCCCCATGTCCCCCTCCCCAGAGAGGAAAGCTATGAATGATTAAATGTTCCTCACAGACTCAGGTCTCATCCGCATATTTAAAAAATATACATTTCACCCATATTTATAACTGCATTTTCGATAATCTCTCTGAACACATAAAACAACTGAGAATGTCAGAGCAGCACGGGACGATGATAGCCGTCAACAGGAGATTTTATATATATGTATATATAAAGAGTGTATGTGTATGTGATATGTGATCAGATCCTTTGTTCTGATCACATCAAGGATCACAGATCCTTGAGTGTGTGAAGAGTAGAGTGTGATCAGACCCTTTATCAGACAGTCTGGCTGATGATCAGATCAGATCTACTTGAGAGTCGTTTGATCACAAACTTTAGTGAAAGGGAGGAAACCCACGCACTCTACTGTCTGTGGTTGTCTGAGCTTAGCGATGCCCTGTGAATATTTGTCAGTGTTAATGAACACTCTCTATCAATTGATTAACGGTCGTTATCAAGGCTGTTAACTTCATAATTGAGCTTTAATGATGCGTTTCACACCTCCTTTCAAAACAACAACAAACTTTCATCCTCATCGTGACTCTGTGTATGTATGTTTGTATGTTTTTCACCACTCCAAGGACCTTTCTCTATTCATCCTTCTCCTCTCACCCTTTCCTCTCATCTGAATTTCCTTCTGATCTCCTCCTCTCTTTCTTTCCTCCTCCCTCTCGTCCTCTTCCATTTCTACTCCTTCTCACTTCTCTCCCTTTCTTTCATGAACTCTTTCTCTCCCTGCCCTTCTTCTGTTTTCTCCTCCTTTCCTTTCTTTTACTTGTCCTCTCCCTGCCCTTCTTCTGTCTCCTATTTCTTTCCATCTCTCTCCTCTTTTCCTCTCCTCTCTCTTCCTTTTTAGCCTTTTTAATCTTCTCTCCTTTTACCCTTTCTTTCCTATATCCTTTTCTTCTCCTCTCCCCTTATACTCCTTTGCTTATTTTTCCTTCTCCCCACCTTTTCACTCCCTCTTTTCCTCCTCCTCTCATTCTTTTTTGTCTCCTCTCCTTTTTATCCTCTCTCTTTCTTTCTCTCTCTCTCTCTCTCCTTGTATCTCCCACTCCGATAGGCTGAACCTTCAGCTCTGTTTCTTTCTGTGCATAAACAAATAAAGCGATAGATTTATGAAGCTGCAGAGACAGAGGGACGTTAATGAAATGCAGAATTGCCTTCCAGCCGCCATGGAGCGACGTGATTTCTTTTCCTCCTCCTTTCTTCCTCCTTCTCTTTGTCCTTCCTACCCTCCCCTCTTCACCTCGTTCTCTCCCCCACTCACTCTTCCCCCCCCACTTTTTCTCATCTCCTCCAGGCCGCAGTAGGTTGGCACATGACATTGATTTCCATCAGGGTTTGAAAATAACCTCACCGTTGCCCAGGCAACCCGTGTACACCTCACGCCTCTGTTTTGCATATTGGTGCAAGTTTTCGCATCAGCGGGTGCATGGGGGAATGAGCGCGGAACGGCAGATGACAAATGCGCTCAGGTGTGTGCGCGTGTGTGTGTGTGTGTGGATGATAGATGGGGTACTGAAGTAATCTGAGTGAAGCGGTGGTCTGAAATCTCTCAGAAAGCTGCACCTGCTGCCCGTCTACCAATTAACTGGCGCAGGAGGTTCTCACTTCTTCTGAATCTCTGTAATAAAGATGCCTCCTGAACTACTCTGCTTATGAAGTGCAGAGCCTGTAGACGCTTAAAAAAACTGTAATGGATGAGGACAGGACAGGGAATAGGATAACGGACAGGACGGGACCAGGACGGGGGACATGATAATGACAGGATAGGGTACAGGATGGGGACAGGATAGGGTACAGAATGGGGACAGGATAGGGTACATGATGGGGACAGGACAGGGGACAGGACAGGACAAGATGGGAAGTCCAGTTTACTTTTGTATACTGGTCAGTATACTGGTGGTACTGAATGCTGGTGGTGCTGAATACTGAGTGTCTGCTTTATCCAGGCACCTTATTCCCATTTCTTTCATATGCCAAAGATAAGACCAGCTGACAGGCAGAAAATAGTATTTTTGCACCACTAAGATGATTCAAAGCAAAATATGAAGAAACGAAGGGGTTCAAAACTTTTGCAGTACTATATAATTTCCCATGAAAATATAGTCACAGTATCTTGTATAAACTGGTATCATGTGCGAATGGTTCAGCAAAACAATAAGTCATATTGCCCCCGACAATACACAGTGTATTACAGTCTGTCAGAACAAACATGTGGATCACATGAACATTAAACAGCACTTTAAAAATTGCATTGACAAGTTATTAATTATCAACACCACTGTGAAATAAGTAGTTCAGTGTGTGTGTGTGTGTGTGTGTGTGCGTGTGTGTGCATTGCAGTGTATAATGTGATGATGTGTTTATAGCTGATACAAGCATAAACTCAACATTTTTCCCTACAGCTCTGATCCCACTGGCCTCCTAATCAGCCTTTAACAGCACCAATTCAGCTTCGGTACAGCGGGAATTACAGGGAGAGGGAGAGGAGGCTAAGTGCTTGGGTGAGGGTCAATGAGTGTGTTTATGTGTGTGTGTGTGCCACTTGAGAGAATGTGCTGGTGTGTGTGAATGAATGTATGTAAGTGTGGGCATGTCTGTTAACACATTCCTATTAATGGCAGCTAGTGTGCACAAGCTTTATGTGTATGTGTGTGTGTGTGTGTGTGTGTGTGTGTGTGTTAAATCACCTCCCCTTCATATCAACACCCAGTCAGGGAGAAAATTAATATCTTATTACCTGATTATAATATTAGGTTTTGCTTAGAGTGCCTTTAAAATACACCATATCAGCGTTTCAGCCAGCCAGGTATACACACACAAACACACACACATCCAAACACACACACATACATAGAAGCACTGGAGACAGGTGTCCTGTTCCTCTGTAATGAACAATAACATGGAAAGTGTGCTGCGTTTTTTCACCAGTCAGCCCATCATCCTTCAGAATTATTTCCAAGAAAAACATCCTCAACACTCCAAACCACAGAAAAACATCCTCAATTATCCCAAACCACAGACAACCGTCCTCAATCCTCCCCAAACCACAGAAAACCATCCTCAATCATCCTCAATCCCCCAAACCACAGAAAACCATCCTCAGCCCTCACAAACTGCCGAAAACCATCTTCAATCCTCCCAAAAACACAGAAAACGATCCTCATCCCCCCAAACCACAGAAAACCATCCTCAATCATCCTCAATCCTCCCAAACCACAGAAAACCATCTTCAATCCTCCCAAAAACACAGAAAACCATCCTCATCCCCCCAAACCACAGAAAAACCATCCTCAATCCTATCAAACCACAGAAAACCGTCCACAATCCTCTCAACCACAGAAAACCATCTTTAATCCTCCCAAACCTCAGAAAACTATTCTCAATCCTGTCAAACCACAGAAAACCATCTTCAATCCTCCCAAAAACACAGAAAACTATCCTCAAACCTCCCAATCACAGAAAACCAGCCTTAATCCTCCCAAATCAAATAAAACCATATTCAACTACCTCAAACCACATAAAATCACCCTCAATCCTTCTAAAACACAGAAAACCAATCTTAATCCTCCCAAAACACAGAAAGCATCCTCAACCCGCCCAAGCACATAAAACCATCTTCAATCCTCCCAAACCACAAAAAATCAACCACAGAAAACCATCTTCATCCCCCCAAACCACAAAAACCATGCTCTCCCATCCTTAAATACCACTTGTTTGTCATATCTCCCAGTGAGGTCCTGTCCAATCTGTATTTCATTGTGTGAATGAGACAAAACAGATAGTATACAATATAAAAAATAAATCATATAAACAGAAATAATCAATGCAATACCACTCACAACCCTCTGTCTCCAGAAGCACACTTCTTTAAACAAACATAAAAACATTCCAAACCACAAACACAAAATAATAAATAACAGCACAATATAAACCACCTAAACCGACCACATTCGCCCCCCCAAACTCCCCATCATCTCCTCATCAGGAAACTTCTGACCTCAACCCCAGGGAACTCGTCTCCAGGAAAGTAAGCCTGGAGGAATTTCAGAGCACATTTGGAGTAAATCTGGAGCACATCAGTCACCTGAAGAGCCACAGGCATTCAAACAAGTCCCATACCAACCTTTAGAATACAGCTTTATTCTTTATATGAGGTTATAAACCACAAAATATCTTGATAAGGCCTTGGCAGGGTCCACATAAACAAAATTTGTCATTATCAAATTCATGAGGTTTGCGAAAAGCAGTCGACTTGAACCCAGATTCTTCCTGGAGGGCAATGTTGTTATTTTCCATCAGCAGGAAAAAAATGCATTTGCACTGACCAGGTTCTGGGAAAAGGGCAAATTTGCATATTAACCATAAGGTGGTAAATCTGATAATATAAATGTAAATAAGGGGGAATTTAAGTGTGTTTTCTTTAAAAAGAGAGTCGATAACACAGGACAGTGACAGAGACAGAGAGAATGAAGGACAGAGAGAGATACAGTGAGAGAGAGAGAGAGAGAGAGAGAGAGAAAGAAACGGCCATAATGCAGACAACAGACTGCAATAACATAAACTGACACAAGGGGGAAGCAGCTGTAATATATTCTAATTCTCTCCGCTTCAGAAAAGTATATTTACTTTTGTTGTGTGAATTTCTGTGAGTCTTTCAGAGTATGTTTGGTTTGGAATGGTTTATTGTACAGACTCAGATATCTCCAACACATATACAGCCATGTTATTCACTATTGACCCCCAGTGAAGCTTCATGTGTCTCTAAGTGTTTTTATGGATGTCAATGCTAAAATAGTGGAGAATCTAACCTGAATCACTTTTCTTTGGGGAATATTTTGCATCATGACGTCCTGCATGTATCCCTCCACCATGACTGGGTTTAGTTTTACAGCCAAAATCTTCTCAAAACCCTGGCAGAACAACGTCTCAGGCATCCGGCAGCACAACCATAACTATTTCATGGAATCATTTTCTGGAGTTCTTAGTGGCAGACGTCTGGTTCCATTAACCACCACTGTGAACAGTTCTGACTGTCACTTTAACACTTCATCACTTTTTTCCATTCATCACCTTCCTCTTTGTGTGTTTACATCAAGTGTAACACTCATAAACATTAATCTGCACAAAATTACTTGTCTCCAGAGAGCAGTGGGGCTCTTCCCTGACTGTTGCTGAATCTAATTACATTTGCAGCTGTCTTTTAATCAAAAGAAGGCTAATTTGCATATGGACAGGGCTAAAGCCCCACCCACTGAAGCCTGGCACAGAGCCAGGAGACAGAATGAGTGGCAAGGGTGTTAGAGCATGGAACATGCTTGTGTGTGTGTGTCTGTGTGTGTGTGGACTGGTAGGCGGGGCACATGGAACAAATAAGGAAAATCAAAATTACCCGAATGAACAGATGGATGTTGGGAATTTACATAGACCAGCGACAAACAACATGTTTGTATATGTGTGTGTGTAAAACCAGGCTCAAGGGTACTGCGGACACACACAATCGAAGCGAAGGAGTGGCGCCGCCCCCCATAAAACACCAAAAACAATAGCAGTTCCTCCAGGCTAATTACCAACGAGAGCAGCATAACCAAATGCTTACGATTAAATTTTGAACCCGATTAACGAGGATGTATTAATTAGCTCTAAATTACCTTGCTCTTCTGGATGCCTGAAGAGATGCGGTCACTGCAGCGATACTGGAGCTTTTGTTTTAAAGCCGGATGATCTTCATGGACAAAAATCGTCAAAACAGTTCTTTCTCATCCTGTGGGGTGTGTAAGGTTTCGAGGAAGACGTCTGTGTGGAAGATCTGTCTGTGTGACACCAGCGTTCACTGTCTCAGACATACACACACACACACACACACACACGCACACACACACACAAAGACACACAACACACACACAAGGTAAAATGAAGGTGGAATGTTACATAATAAAGGTCAAATCTATTTTAAAAAAGGCCTGAAACACTTCATAAAAAGATGTGGTGAATATCAGAGAACACGATCATCTCATAATTCTGATTAAAAGCAGAACATAATGGGTACAGTCACTACTGAGTGTGTGACGAGAACAGTCAGCATTGAGTGTGTGATGGTATGGTCAGTATTGAGTGTGATGGGGCCCGTCACTGCTGAGTGTGTGATGGGGACTGTCAGTATTGATGTGAGTGAGTGTGGGATGGTGTGGTCAGTACTGAGTGTGTGGTGTGATGGGGACAGTCAGTATTGAGTCCATCAGCAGCCTTCGATACCGTTAATCACAACATCCTCCTACACATACTCTCAAACATCTCAGGCAGAGCTCATTCTTGGTTCAAATCTTACCTCCCTAGCGTTCATTGAAGGTATTGTGGCAGGGTCAAGCATCTCCACTGAGAAACCCAGGTGTCATGACTGACGACCAGTCATCTTTCTCTGCTCACATTTCATCTGTCTCTCGTTCATATCACTTTGCCCTATACAGTATCAGGAATATCAGGCCACACCTGACTCAGTATGCCACCCAAGTCCCGGTCCCCAACTCTTCTCGCCTCAATTACACTTAGTGGGTCTTTCAGTTTGCTTGGTAAGGCCCCTACAGCTGGTTCAGAATGCATCAGCTCTTTCTTCAAGCAACCCGAAAGGTGGCATGTCACCCCACTGGTGATTGACTCTTGCCTAAAGAGCTACCTAAATTCCATCATTCAGCCTTTTGTTACTACTTGCTCCCTCTGCTCCTCCAAGGAACACATCTGCTATCCCTACACAAAAGGCAAACCCAGTCCAGACTCTTCTCTTTTGTGCTACCCTACTGGTGGAATGAGCTGCCATCTGTTCAGAGAGCATCTTCTCTCCTAATGCAGCTATCGTCTTGCGCTACTCTTTTGAAGGGCGCCTTGTACTCTCACCTGGTTCTTACACCGTCCTGAAACTTTTCCTTGTCACTTTAGATAAAAGCGTCTGCCAAATTAATGTAACAAGAAGTTTTGTGATGGGGGATGGTCAGTACTGAGTGTGTGATGCAATGATCAGTATTGAGTGTGTGATGGGGACAGTCTGTACTTAGTTTGCGATGGTGTGATGAGTGCTGAGTGTGTGATGAGGATGGTTAGTACTGAGTGTGTTAGGGTGTGGTCAGTACTGAGTGTTTGATGGTGTGGTTACTGCTGAGTGTATGATGAGTACTGAGTGTGTGATGGGGATGGTTAGTACTGAGTGTGTAATGAGCACCAAGTGTGTGATGGTGTGGTCAGTACTGAGTGTGTGATGAGCACTGAGTGTGTGATGGGGATGGTTAGTACTGAATTTGTGATGGGGATGGTTAGTACTGAGTGTGTGATGAGTTCTGAGTGTGTGATGGTGTGGTCAGTACCGAGTGTGTGATGAGTACTGAGTGTGTGATGGGGATGGTTAGTACTAGTGTGTTAGGGTGTGGTCAGTACTGAGTGTTTGATGGTGTGGTTAGTGCTGAGTGTGTGATGAGCACTGAGTGTGTGATGGGGATGGTTAGTACTGAGTTTGTGATGGGGATGGTTAGTACTGTGTGATGAGCACTGAGAGCGTTAGGGTGTGGTCAGTACTGAGTGTGGGATAGGTATGGTCAGTACTGAGTGTGTTAGGGTGTGGTCAGTACAGAGTGTGTGATGGTGTGGTCAGTACTGAGTGTGTGATGGTGTGGTCAGTACTGAGTGTATGATGAGCACTGAGTGTGGGATGGGGATGGTTAGTACTGAGTGTGTTATGGGGTGGTTAGTACTGAGTGTGTGATGGGGATGGTTAGTACTGAGTGTGGTCAGTACGGAGTGTATGATGGGTCAGTCAGTACTGA
>JBBPCY010008177.1:0-15768 GCA_037974405.1 Brachyalestes nurse
TAGAGTTGATACGCGAGCGTGTGTGTGTGTGTGTGTGATGTGAGATAGATATATATATATATATCTCAGTTTTAGTATTAGATATTTATATTGATATTCATATGGTTTTCAGATATTCATATCGTTTCAGATATCAGTTTTATTTTTCATAGAGTATTTTCTGCAGATTTATTCAGACTTTATTCATGTATTTTATATTGCTCTTGTCTTTGTGTCTCTGTGCAATTTCCTCCAGAACCAATGTATTCTGATTCTTATTCTAATTATTAAATGCTGCTATGCTGCTAAATGCTGCATTTAAACCGATTTAAAATATTTTGAGCACCTTTTTCAAGCCTATAGACTTGTGGAAAATAAATAAAATTGATGTCGTTAGATAACACACTTCTCAGTCATTAAAAAGTACATTTCCAGTACAGATTTCTGCAGCTCTGCTTCTGAATGACTGTTTGACCAGTCTCTCCATCAGGCCAATGCTTGTTAAAAGGATAAAAGCACTTAGAGGATTAAAAACCATAAAGTCTGTCTGTTATGGACCAGATACAGAAATACTGTACGGCATCAGACCTGGTCATGTGACCACACCGTGTTATGGTAAATGTAATGAGAACAGTTTCAAGTATTACAGTAATCACATTACTGTGTGTGTGTGTGTGTGTGTGTGTGTGTGTGTGTGTGTGTGTGTGTGTGTGAGAGAGAGAGAGATCATATTGATTGAACAGCCTGTTGTGCATTTTAGAACTCTGTCAATAAATATTATGAGTAATAGATATGAATCAATTGCGGAAAGCAGTTAATTTCTTATTGATACACTATTCAGCCTCCCACGATTATTTATAGTCTGAATGGAGCAAAGCACTTGATCTTTCCTGAATAATCACAAATACATCATTTAATAAGTACCTACAGAACAGATCTATGAGAAAACGTGACAAAAAACAATCAAGTAAGGATGCACTAATACCAATATATTCAGATTTAAGATGATTTTAAATTGCAGGAATTTGATTGCTTTCATTAGATTATATTGCCTTGACTCATTAAATTGACATTTTTCCAAATCAATAGATGGCAAATTCATGGTAGGGTTATGTCCTGCAAAATTCTTTCTCTGCATTAAAACCCATTCACCAAGAGAAGCAGCAAGTAGCCAGGACCACAGCACCTGGGGAGCAGTGTGTGGGGATGGTCCTTTACTCAAGGGTACCTCGGTGGTGCCACTAGCAGTCCTGGGATTCAAACTCACAACCTTCTGATTGCAGGGACAACTCCCTAACCACCAGGCTACCAGCTGTCCCATTAATCAGGGGCAGCTTTGCATTTAATTTTTAACTAATACTTCAAACTGGTATTTAAGGATGTCATTATTTTACTCAGAGAGAGCAGAACATGCTTTGAATCACCTTGTTAGTGCAAAAATACTATTTTGTGCCTGGGTTATTTTTGACATTTTGAGTAAATTGGATGAATGAAAGGGGAAGAAATGTTTTACTGTGACACCGCCTTATCATCTGGAATCACCTGCTCCTGTTTCTTCACTGGTTCAGGCCTTAAGTTAGATGGCCTTCAGATGTTTGAATGGTCACCATACATCACTGTGTGGATTAACAAAGAAAAACCATTCATTATACTGGTCAGGTTCAGGGGCTGGACTGAAAATGTGAGGCTCTGAAAGTCCTTCAGGAAGCCTAGAGAACTGTTCCTCAAGACTACATTAAAATACAAGAATGCCAGACTCTTCTGACGCAAAATATGCAGAAATGTGGGTAGGCTCAAGACTTTTGCACAGTACTCCCAATGTTTTGACAAAAGCCTGCAGGCCAACATCCTTATCATGGACGAGGTTTCAGCCCCACCAGCCTGCTCCTCCTGCATCGCGAGATGAAGAGATGAACTCTGAGAAACAAACTAAATAAAAATAGACAGGTAGGGCTGGGAACCAAAGTAGGTTTCAAATTAGAACAGATTTAAAAAAATGGGTATTTTCTTAAGAATTTCAGTTCTGTTTTTCGGTTCTGACACACTACAGATCTGCAAACACATGCATGGCTTAACTGCCAGAACCTGTTTGAGGTACAAACGTCATGCAGCAACATACTTACTAATACTGCTAATAACAATATAGGTATTGATATCACTTTACTCTCATTGCTGCTGGGAAACTCTAAATCATTAGAATAAAGATATTCTAACATCAGAATAGATCAAATTAAAAAGCTACAGACCGGATGCCAGCCTGTTAACCCTTCAGTGTATAGTGTCACGCGGTTACACCACCTGACAACTTCCCATCAAAGCGCAACGTCACACTGGTATTTTTTCGAAGTTAAAGGTGATTCAAGATTACAGCTGATATTCAGTACTCTTTACACTTACAGCTTTATGTGTATTTTTTTACTTATCCATAACTAAATCACACTAAATTCAGACTGCAATTAGATAGCTGACAGACGGAGCAGTTCGCAGGACACTCAAGAGCACAACACACACAATGGGGGGAAAAAAAACAACACACTCGCTATCTGACTGTTGCACAAACCTATATATTTTGTGTATAATATTGTATATAATTTACATGTGCCCAAGTTACACCGCACTCCTTTATAATCCATCCTCATGGAGTATTTATCGTCCCCCCATATTCATTCATGACTACTATGGCACTGTAACCATGGCAACAACCGCTTGTGCTGATGTACAACAAACATCCTGTTGAACGAGTCAAAGTCAAACAAGAGACTCCTGCGTAGAGGCGAACATCGTCTCACCAACAAGATGTTTGACTGCTCTGTGGTCGGGTGGCGCACCCGAAACAAATACAAGAACAATGCATAATATACAGCAACAGGCAGTTGAATATCAGTGTGGAGCGTGCAAAAAACTTACACAGCAACGGGTAGCGCTGTTAAAAGAACAAAACTCCTCCACTGAAGTGTTAAAGAACAGAATAGCCGTGCTGCAACATGTCCCAATGTCTTCAAAGAGCCATTTTACAGATGCAAAAAGAGCCATTTTACAGATGCACAGCACAAAGGTCTTCAGATGCTCGTGATTTGCCCTGTGTCTGGACAGTGGATGCGGAAAGTAGGGATTAGTCATAGCGAGGATGAGAGGAGCAAGTGGCAATAATCCCTTCTGAACCTGCCTTATCCCATTAGCTCAACTCGTCACCTGCTGAAACAATCCCTTAAAGCCAACGGCCACAAATCAACTTAGCTGACGGTCCCTAGTGGCATTACCTCTGACCAATACTGCAAATAAAAAGCCTTTACACTGTTGCCAGTCTCCTCACTGCTACACATCTTGGTGTTGGGATTTCACTTCCATTTGCTCCTTCTGACGGGGGTCCGCACAGGGAGCCTTAGGCTTTGCGGACCCTCCACTCGTGTCCAGAGTGAGCCAGTGTCTCCCAGTTATGCCCATCAAAGCTCCCGCTGTGCCAGAGATGCTAATCTTATTAGTCAGTGTAGGGGAAATCCAGGGGCACAGTGGGAAAACTAACCCAATCCCTCAGCACAGAGAAGAGAGAAGAGAATAAGAAGGTGCTCTGAGAAGCAAGGGGTGATTACTTACTGCACTTGCACTGCATTCTTAATCTTCTTTTATTTTCTGTGTATTCTTTTATTTTATCACTTCTTACCATTTCTCTGCAGAATATTTTTACTCAATTCCTACAAAGCACATAAATAAACACAAATCGTACATCTAAAATAGAACATGACAAAAAACCAAGCCAGTAAGGGTGTAATGATTCAATTACGAGAATATCCAAAAACAGAAGAGTATGTGTAAACAATAATCAAATACAATGACATATAATGGGGCAGCCATAAAAATTAATGTAAAACTAATTAGACTAATACTACATAGATGATAAAATGAATGATTTAGCTTCTTCTGGTTTTGCGTGTTTGTTCCAATCTATTCCAGTACATCCAGACTATAACACGCAACAAAGTGGAGAGAGAGAGAGAGAGAGAGAGCGAGAGAGAGAGAGAGAGAGAAAGAGAGAGAGCGAGAGAGAGCGAGAGAGAGCGAGAGAGAGAGAGAGAGAGAAGGGGGGGGTTCAGATGACAGAAAAGAATTGGAAGGCATTTGATGTTCGAGAACACAAGATTGTAACACATGAGCGGTGGAGGACCTTTGAGAAATCGAGAGTGGAATTCCGTCCAGTTCTAGCTGTTGGAATATCGTGGACGGAACAGAACGTGGCGGGAATTCTAGAATATAACGTTACAAAAGATTCTAGAACGCAGGGCAGATTCTAGAACTCACAACGCATTCTAGAGTGGGCAAAATAGAACGCACAACAGATTCTAGAATGGGCAGAACAGATTCTAGAAAGATAAATTAGAGATTTGGCTCCGGCACCTCTGGGCTACTGTCCACTAACGTTAACGTTAATCAATAAAGACCATGCAGGCGCATTAAATAGAGTGGTACATTTTTTACATACGTCCACAGTTCATGTTATTGTACTAAACCATCCAGAAATTAGAAATTTTATTTAACTCGACTGTAATAGAACGTAATGTAATACCTCCTTTAGTGCCCCACGGTGAGCTGCCCGGAATGGATGACAGCAGTAAACACTCGCAGCCTCGTGTGTGTGTATAAATAATAATCTCCCCCTGTTATTTGTTTCACCTGTTTCGACACAAAGCCCCTGTCTGCATCAGCCCAGCTATGCTACATTTGAACAAAAACACTGCTCAGACACAGCGTGCTGGCTGAAGACGGAAAAAATATCTTTTTTGTAGTACGATTTGGCTAACAAGGAAGCAGAAAGCCAACAGGGCGAGAAAGTGAAACAGTGAAAATGTGACGAATAATGTAACATGTCCCTTACCTCTCTGGGTAGGTCTGGCTCCTCTAGAGTGGAGAAAAGGGCTTTAAATCCATGTGGCGCGGCCACACAAAAGCACCACGGTGCGCTCTGGCTTCTTCTCCAAGGGCTAGCAGGCTAAAGCACGTTAGCTAGAACACCACACACACTCCTTTCTCTCCGTCTAAAAAAAAGTTAAATCTTCCTCCCAAAACGAAACACAATAACAGTCTCCAGTGGTACGGTGCGTCTGAACGGTGCCAAGCGAGGAAGAGCAAAGGGTAAAAGAGAAAAGGAGCTCCAAAAAGAGCCGGAGAACGTCAACAAGCACTTCCGAGGAGAAGAGATAAACGCAGAGAGACGAGAACGAAAAAAATCCAGCGGTGAACCAAGTGAACAGAAAATCCGTGTCGTTTTCGACTCCCGCTTGGAACAGAACGCCGCGCCCAGACTCACATCCTCTAGCTGAGGCTCCGGGGTGGAAGGAGCAGGGGCGAGGCGGAGTGGAGCCCTCAGCCACACAGAGAGACTCCTCACGGGCAGACAGGACGGCCAGCACAGGGGGTGATGGAGCTCTACAGCCACAGGCAGTACTTCAGCGTCGGGACACCAGAAAAAACCCAAACCAGGAGGGAGGACAGCCTGATTGGGTGAGACAGACCTCAATCCAGCAGAGACGCGCCGCCTTCCGTGAAGGACGCTCCGGCTGGACCTATGAGAGCAGCCCGTTCTCCTCTCCCAGCTCAGCCCCACCAGTGATCAGGGGCCGGGGGGACGGGCCTGGGGGTCCTCCAGTGTTTGGTTGACCTCGTTTATTTTTTAATGTACGAGGCTGAAACTTGGCCTCTCATTGCAATTTTCCACTCCTCCTTTAAAAACCGATATACAGTATATGGATAATATGTAACCGGTTGCACAATTTAACGACAAAACGTGCGTGTATTTTTGTTGTAGTGTTGTGAATCACTCACTTTATTAAAAAAGATCAAACGGTGTTTTCCCCTTTGAATTTTCAGTTCCACCTTAAATGTTGGTTGTATCGTAAGGATACTACGATGTAACAGCTTTAAAGGTGAAATGGGGAATTCGAAAACGTGTCATTTTTTGTATTGTGCTTTGATTTTTATTGTAGAGTTGTGAATTACTAACAGGATTAAAAAAAACCAAAAGTTTGAATTTTCCGCCCCACCTTAAATGTCGGTTGTATTGCGGTAACTATACAGAGGCTAAAATGTAACATACTGCAGCATTTAAGGTGGAACGGATAATTCACAATAATCATGTCTTTATAGTTCGTTTGCAAATTGTGCTCTAGTGAATAACGCATACGATTTAAATTGGTAAAAAGATTTTTAAAAATACATTGTTTTTCCATCTTATTTGATTTCTTCGTTCCACCTTAAACGGTGCAATCTGTTACATTGACGCTTATAGTCTCTGAAACAACCAGCATGTAATTTGGAAAGTTGAAATTAGATAGGAAAACGTCATTTTTTTAACCCTGTGATTGATTCACAACGCTACAATAAAATAAACGCACAATAAAAACAAGTAAGTTTTCCCATCTTTATAAATTCTTGGTTCCACCTTAAAAGCTGCAATCTGTTACACCGCAGCTTCTGTACAGCCTCTACAGTACAGCTGCATTATTTAAGAGTGAACGAAGAATATTGAACCCTGTGCATGATTTACGAGGGCAGATTGTGTAAACTCAGAGTAAAAATCACTGAAACTGTTTGCTGGTCTGAGGAGGCATTGGATTAAAGGGTGTAGAGGCTGCAGACTGGGTGTAAAAGTGAAGATACAGAGTGCAAGAGCTCATTCAAGGCTGGCGGGTTCTGGCAGGTGAAGCCATGATCATGTCACACCAGCAGGACCACCAAGATATGGCTCAGTTGAAAGTAAAAATCAACACAATGTTAGTGTTTTGTCTCGATCTAGTGGCCAAACAAGACATTACAGTCACACGCTCTCGGAGCAGTAACTTGCAGTAACAGTAAAGATTCTATCTCACACACAATTACACAAGCACAATTTGTAGTGAAAAATTTCCCTGAAACATCCAGGAGGCTATGCAATACATAATGTGTAAATACAATTAAAAAAATCCAATAAAAATTAAAGTGTAATTTTTTGTCACATATGAACAGCACTGTGAAATTGTTCTCTGCATTCACCAAGTGAAACATTCGCTCCCTCAGCTCCTCCAAGGAACATCGTCTGGCTCTGCCATCCCTACACACAAGGCAAACCCAGTCCAGACTCTTCTCTTTTGTGGTTCCCCACTGGCGGAATGAGCTGCCTAAGCCGACCAGAGAAGCAGAATCCTCCTAAAGACTCAGAGATCATTTCCTCTCCTGATGCATTATCTATCTTCTTGCATTACTCTTATAGAAAGATTTAGCACTTGGAACTCTCCTCTGGTTCCCACAGTGTACTGAAACTTGAATTTTACTTGACTTACAATCATTAATTACAGATACAGTCCCTATGGAGCAACTGAGGGTTAAGGGTCTTGCTTAAGGATACAATGGTAGAAAGTGGGGGGTTTGAACCTTTGACTTTGTGGTCATTGGGTTCACGGGCAAGTGTTTTACCCACAAGGCTGCTAACACCCTATTATTGTATGTCGCTTTGGACAAAAATGTGTTTGGGGACAGTATCTTGCTCAGCGTTACCTCAGCGGTGCCGCTGGCACTCATGGGATTCGAACCCATAACCTTCTGACCACAGGGGCACATCTATTCTGACCTGTAGTGTAAATGCCCCATACAGACCAGTTGCACTCACTTTACACAGCATGTAGGTCTTTGAGAGACTGGTCCGGCGCAAGAAATTCATAGGTCAAGGCTGGCGAACCCAATGAAGAAGCAGCTTTGCATCAGCCTCAGAACAGGATAAACTGAAACTGAGATACATGAAGCTTGTGGCTAAGAAGTATTTCTGTAATGTTATACAGCCCACTTGGTCATCAGCAGTGTTCATGGCTCCTGTCCATATGCAGGTTCTTGGAAGAGGTTTTTATTTTTTCTATGAGTAAATACCTCACAGCAACAGCTGTCAGTTAAATTACAACTGAAACTGGCCAATATCAAAAGCGGAATTTCAGATGTCACATAATTTTATGAGTTTTGGTTAATTTATTAATAAGATTGTAACACAAAGTACATTTTGACTGAGCCAGGGACAAAAGTGGGCGTGACCAGCCCCCCTGTGCCAATCATACCACTGCCACTCATCACAATTAAAAACAAAACACACACATTGAACTAGAAAAAATATAAAGCATTTTTTCTTTTATACTCTTACAAGTCAATTACGGAGCACATTTTCAATCTGGATCAGTCCTTTGCATTGAAAAAAAGCGTCCTGGCACGGCTCACGGCCCAAAAACATTTTCAGCATCTCCATCCCATCCACTGAGCCTCCTGTTTCCAGAATCACTCGTCTGTACTCCTTACCCACCTGAAACAAGAATAAACAAGTCTTCAGTGTATATATACGTGTGTGCACACACATGTACATCATATTTTCAGAATGATTGTTTCCCAAGAAAAGGAGTAATCTCTGTCAAGCACAAAATACCGCTAGCTGTTTAGCAAAACAAGAGAAAAACCTTTGGGTTCATGATTCCCTCCTTTTTGAAGCGGCTGAAGAAGATGTCCATAGAATAGACTTCACTCCAGAGGTAGCTGTAATACTGACCATCATATCCTCCGGCCAAATGACTAAAACTAGCCGTCATATTTGTCCCTGTGGGAAAGAAAGCCGAGGCTGAGTCACTCACACTCATCACTGCACTATAATAAAACTTGAGTCACACTGTGGGTCAAGGGTTAGGATCTGGCATCCTTTGATATCTTTGACTTCTTTTATCCATAAATCACAATATGTATACAACGGATGCAACTAGGGCTGTCACCATTACTCAATTAAAACTGATTACTCAATTAAAAATAATGTATTAAAATGTATACTCCAGATGAATCAGCTTACTTTGCCATGCAAAATATAAACAAGGCTATGTTCAGGAGTCTGGTGATTCGCCACAAGAGGAAGGTAAAAAACGTGCATGTTTATAGTTACAAATTTATAAAATTAAAGTTTGCAGTCACAAATTGCATCTACATTATTAATTGAAGGCAGTTTAAAATACACCAATCAGCTACAACATTAAAATCATGTGCCTAATACTGTGTATGTCCCACTCATGCCATCAAAACCGCTCGGCCAATCGCCAGACCCACTCCCTCTGTGGGTTTTCCCCACCCACTTGTGTGCGGAGACTATCCTGTAAGTTTGTTTCTAAGACCTAGAGTAAAACAATTTTTGTTCTTTATGGGCTTTTGCACGTGACGCTGTTTTTAAAACCCCAGTCGTGGTTCTTATGTTTTTAAAATGATAGTAACTTTGGTTCTACGTGACATAGAAACACCAAAGAAAGCTCAGCATGATGTCTGACACCTCGAGCATCAACACAAACCAGGGAAACTTCAATGTAAGGTGTTATTTTGCCGTATGATGATGATTTAACATTTGTTGCGCTTCTGGCACGGATCTGTCCTGCTCGCATTCTAAGGGTTAAATTGTGAGGTGGGGCCTCCAAGGATCTGACTAGTTTGTTCGGCACATCCCACAGATAAATCAGACTGAGATGTCAAATTTGCTCTCTGCTGTGAGGTCAGAGCAGACGGGCTGGCCTGGAGATGCTCTGACCCAGCTGTCTCGCCATCGCAATCGCTTTTTACATTATAGCATTACAGTCGCTCAGATGTTTACACTCGCCCAGTTTTCCTGCTTCCAACACATCACAAGAACTGACTGTTCACTTGCTGCCTAATACATCCCACCCTCACTTCACCTAGGTTTTAATGTTGTGGCTGATTGGTTAACACAGGTTTTAATCAGGCACTAAAGCCGGCATTACCTGGTCATTACTAGTTTATTACCTGGTGTGGCTGGGATGCCCAGGATCTCCTTGCAGTGCTTGGCAAACTCAGCGGCAGTGTCAGCAGAGGCCTTCGTGTGGAGAACTTGGTCCAGTTTGCTGAGCACAATCTGCCTGAGGTTCATCATGCCTGCAGAAATGCAGCATTGGAAAAAATATCTTCAGTATTTACCTTGAACTGCGCTAAAAAAACACAGTTATGTATACAAGGCAGGCCTAAGAAAGCCTAAAACTGATGCAATTTATGTATAATTTACATTTATTTCCACCTACATTCTTCAAATCATTAGGGTAGTTCTACACTATAGGGTGCACACATGCACACACACACACACACATATATATATATATCTAGAAGTGCAGGGTGAAAGCAGACCAGTGTTGGCGACTCTGGAGGCAATGAGTTTATTCAGCAGGTCATCAGGGATGGGGCTACCATCCTTGTAGTGGCTGGACATCCTTCTTAGCGGCTCTTTCTCCCACACCCAGTTCTCCAGCATCTGAGACGGCACCTCCACAAAATCTGTCTCCACCAGAGTACCACTGAATTCTGCATAGCGGGTCTGCACAACGTGAGCACACATCACACAGAGCATAAGAGCTAAGCCTTCAAAAATCCCTGGAGATTTTGAGAAAAACACAGTGTAATATCATACTGACATCAAGGCTGTAATTTCACAGACACAAGCAGGTACCGAAGTTCACCAAAGTCGGAATAAACTTTATGATTACATACAATTTTAAGTGTTCAGCGGTTTTTATACAACAGTTTTGCAAATTCAAATGTTAAAATACGTCTAATATTGGTATTTCTTCCAGTAAAAAGTTCTAGCAGTTCAGAGCAAAGCAACAATGGCTGTTACCTAGAAATTACAGATCACCGGAATAATACAGGTATGGTAAAAAACATGTCATTATCAAACAGAACAGGATTAGACTGCTTTAGATCTGACAGAACTAACTGTTGATGAATGAATGAATGAAACGTACCTTGGAGCACAGCTCGTGCATGACATGGCCGAACTCATGGAAGAAGGTCTCAACCTCATGGTGCTGCAGTAAAGAAGGCCAGTTGCATGTTGGCTTGGTAAAATTGGCCACCATGGCCGCCACTGGGAGCCTGCGTGTCCCATCAGGGCCAAGACAGCCTGGCTGAAGTCCAAAGCAAGCAGCGTGGCCATACTTCCCTTCCCTGAGGAATAACATTTAGGATAACACTTTTGTAGTTATTTTTATGGGTCAACTGCTGCTAAGACAATTATGTAAAATGATTTTGTTCCAATACCGATAATGCTGGAATGAAGTATTTTCCATAAAATTATGACTTTCAACAGCTCTAATAAACATTGATGTATAAGGTGTTTTACTCTATAATGTACACTCGTATTTTACATTATATTTTTCAATATGTGTCTTGATTTTCAGGGTTCAAAACACTATGAAGACTTTAAACACATTTAGGAAACTTATAATAATTATTCATACCTATTGACACTAAATGACAGAAACATACAATAAATAAAGAGCTACCTGGGATGCAAGTCCATATAAAACTGTCCTATTTCCTCCCCTGTTGTTGAATCGAAGACAGTGTACAGCCTCACGCTCTCGTGCCAGACGTGTGGATTCTGGACCTGTCTGAACTGGAGCCCAAGCAGGTCCTGGTAGATTCCCAGCAGGCCCTGCGTCACCACTTCCAGAGGAAAGTATTCCAGAAGCTTGTCTTTATCCACGGCAAATTTCACCTTTTCCACTTTGTTCATGTAATACGGCAAGTCCCAGGCATGCAGCTGACCGTCGAAGTCCAGCCCTCGTCTCTGACACTCAGCCTGCTTGAGGGACAGCAGGTACTGCCTCTCCTTCACCCCCACAGGCTTCAGCTTCTCATAAAACTCATCTAACAGACACGAAGATAAAACACAGGAGTTACTTAGTGTTTGTGATTCGCTGTGAGTATGTTTCAGTGATGTGTGTGTGTATGTATATATACAGACCCTTTCCAAAAAAACTGAATATCATGGAAAAGTTTATTTATTTCTCACAACTTAAACAATTTCAAGTACTCAGTTGTCTATTTGTACATAATTTGGGCTTCCAGCTCATAAACCCACAAAAACAGGAATTCAAAAAATTAGAATACTGTGAAGACATCAGCCCAAAACCCCTGGTTTGGCCGGCTCACATATTATATTCACTTTACTCACATATTTTTGTTGCTTTTTAGTGAGATGAAATAGTGCTTTTTAGTGAGATGAAATACTTAAAAATGTAAAGGTGAAGCAAACTGCCTCAAAGTGCCAGAAAGGCCTCAGACCTCAGAGGGTTAAGGCAAAGGGATTCCCAACCAAGTATTAAAGATTGACATATCGTTCTGAAAGTACCATATTTTGACTGATTTGATGTGATCCTATTTTCTTTCTTTTTTCTCCAACAATTGAGAAGTAAATGGTGATGTCTTCACAGTTTTCTAATTTTTTGAATTCCTGTTTTTGTGGGTTTAATGAGCTGGAAACCCAAATTATGTACAAATAAACAACTTAGTACTTGAAATCGTTTAAGCTGTGGACCCTGAATCTATAATCTATGAAAGTGTAACATTTTAAATGGAATTATGGAAATAAATCAACTTTTCCATGATATACATATAGACATATGTGGTAATTTGTGCCCATTCATTCTGTAGAGCATGTATGAGGTCAGGCACTGATGTTGGACGAGAAGGCCTGACTCACAATCTCCGTTCCTGTCCATCCCAAAGGTGTTAGATGGGGTTGAGGTCAGGGCTCTGTGTGGACCAGTCAAGTTCTTCCACACTGATCCAGCCATGTCTTTACAGACCTTGCTTTGTGCACTGGGGCACAGTCATGGTGGAATAGAAAAGGTTCCTCCCCAAACTGTGTCCACAAAGTTGGAATCATGGCACTGTCCAAAATGTCTTGGTATGCTGAAGAATGAAGTTTGACCTTCACTGGAAGTAAGGGGCTACTACTTTTGTTCCTTTAATACATATGTATATGCAATGTACTCTTTAAATCACATAAAACATGACACGTATTGTTACAACCTACAGAATAAGTGAAAGAATAAGTGCATTTAAATAAAGACAAAAACAAGATACTTTAGTCTATTACTTAGGGTGTAAATAACCTATAAGTGCATAAAGAAAGGTTGTAATGGTGTATACCTACCAAGAAAGCGAGCTACATTATCAGAGTTTTTGGCCATATTCATCTCCAGCACACAGTTAGCATGAGTACTAAATCCAAGAAGTTTAGCCACCTTTGCCCGCAACTTAATCAGCTGTTCAAGTATTTCTGTGTTCACCTGCAAACGAAATATATGAAGAGCTTCTGTTTCTGTTTCAACACCAACAACCAACAGCAACTATGTGTTTTCATCAAAAGTCAAGATTTTTTATTTGTCACAAACATAGTTATATAACACGTAGTAAAATCAGCCCCTGAGTCGAATAATTTATATTACATTAAAGGGAAACTTGGACAGGCTAAACTAAGGTAATAAAAATACACAGAAAACGAGAATATTCCAACTAAAACAAATATTACACACATTACAAATTAACTGCAGTTTTAAATATAATGATATAGTTTTAAATCGAATCTGAAATTATAACCGAATACCCAGTCAGATTAGACCAAATACCAAATTAGATTCAATGCTAACCAAATACATTAGAACAGACACTGACCAAATAAACTAGATTAGACATAAACCCATTACCATGCAGAATTAGTCACTGTATTCAAAGTGACTAATTCAGACACTATTATCAAACGTAAAAATACTTCAGACTATATTATGATCATTGGCTAAAAGTGATTTCCATATGCACCAGGAACTCATACCTCTTTACACCTGCTGTGAAACGCCGCCTCCATCTTTCTCCTCGTCTCTGGAACATAGCATCTCTTCATCAGAGGGAAATAATGGGGGTATGCCAGGGTAACCTTATAGTTTCCATCCTCTGTCCTGTCCAGACCATTTATATAACTCCCTGCAAGACCACCTTTGGGGCAAAAAAGCAAAAGGCACAGATTTTTACTGACAGATCTGACAGTACATTTGTTTGTTTTCACTCAAGTTCACCAAAGTAATGGCTGGCAGGACCAGTGCCTTGGACAGGTTTGTTTACCTAATTCCTCTGGAGAAAACATCAGAACAGTATTATCTTCATTCAAGTTCTGGTTGAAATCAATTGACAGCTCACTTATTCGCTTGTAGAGGTTTTTGATCTCCTACACAATGAAAAAATAATAGGACAATGAGTGCTCTAAATAGCAAAGCATAATATCATTTTAAAAAAGAACAGTTAGTATATGTTGAAATGAATTACACACCCTGACATTATTACCTAAACTTGAACATGTACTCTATCAAAACAAATGTGTTTTGACATTTACCATGCTATTTTTAAACTGTGTTGATCTGTGAGCTTAGTTAAAGACAACACATTTTGTGTTACCTTTTACACAAGCAGTGTGTTTTCAAACACAGTCACAGTAATTACACTGAGGTATGCTGTGTTATTGTGACCAGGCACACAATGTGTTGAAACAGTGATACAAAAAGTAGGTTAATATAAGATAAACCTCTATTGGTCCCACAGGTGGGAAATTTGCATTGTTACAGCAGCAAAGTTGACAGAAAAAGTAAGAGCAGCATAAACAACAGAAGTAAAGCTACACAACGTAACAGTATAATATAAAAAAGTATATTATTCAAATATTACACAATATCAAATATTTGTGTATGCAAGTATATACATAAATATGTGTGTGTGTGTATAAACCTATATAAGTACATGTGCATGTATGTATATGTATATATGTACAATTAATTAATACTTCGTTTTTATAGTGTGTATTACATGAATACACCCTGTAAAACTAACCCATTACATTTTCTTACTTTATATCTACACACAGGTGGAGACTGTAGTTAATCTGTTTCTCTGTATCATTTAATAGCCTCTGTTGTGCCAGATTTACAGGTTCATCAGTGGGAAGGTATTACTTTGGTGGTGGAACATTTTCAGTACGGCAGTAACACTGAAATGCTAGTGGCATGTTAGTGTGATATGTGGTCAGTGTTTGTATGTATGGATGTGTGTGTGTTTGCTGCAGAGTGGATCACACATGGAGTTTTTGATGAGAGTTTATCTGATGCAGCACAGTTTGTGTTGTTTGTGTTGTCATCCACTAATCCTTCATCAGTGTTCAGTTTCTGGCCACAGGACACTGTTACCTGGATAGTTCTGGGTGTTTGGTCTATTCTCAGTCAAGCAGTGACACTTAGATGTTTAAAAGCTCCAGCAGCACTGCTGTGTCTGTTACACACCCTGCAGTATACACACACACACACACACATCATTACTATGTCAGTGTCACTGCTGTGCTGAGAATAAACCACCACCAAAATTATACCTCCTTACTGGTGGTCCACTTTGGGGGCTTAAACATTGATGAATGGGGTAAAGGGGTGGGGTGGGGGGTGTGGGGTAACAGATGATGCAGAGAAACAGATGGACTTCTAAGTGTACCTATACCAATATGGTCAGTGGAGCTGATCAAACTAGCCGCGTTTACATGGACACTTTTTTTCAATCCGATTAAATTTAATCGGATTAAAAGAACCCAACCGAACTGTTTACATGAGCATCAAATAAAGAGATCCACGTTTGTTCCGCGTTTACATATTCCAGCCATTTAATCCGATTGTACATTATTTTGAGAAGTGCTGTGTTAGACCTAGGCTACTTTTCTGAACCTCTGAGGCTTCCTTTCTCCTTGTTTATCCTCCGTCGGGTGTCAGAAGGAGGCGTGCTTCACTTAGTACCTCGCGTTCTGGTGTGCTGCGTCGGCGAAAATGCTCACTTATAACACTGACAATGATGTGAAAAATATCCAAATAATATGTATAATCAGAGACATATATTTTATTTAAATGAGAAGAGCCTAGTTAGACAGATAGATCC